>VUQI01047165.1:8258-18950 GCA_015106735.1 Paratilapia polleni | reverse complement strand
GGGAAAAAAAAAAAAAAAAAAAAAAAAGAGAAAGAGAAACCGATGAGCAGCTTGAATGAGCTCCAAAAAGGTCTGTGTGGGCACGCCTTTCTGCCTCAATATGACAAGAACATGGGTGCATTGCTCACAGTGCAGTGCTGACCTGCTCGCTGCAGGAGGCTGGCAGACAGCAAAAACATGGTTAGCCTTGATAACAAAATTGCAGTTTGCCACTGAATGTGCTCCCCTCCTCTCCACAGTGACTAAAATACTAAAGACATGAGGGGAAACTTCGCTAAGGAGAATTCTGCTTTAGCAGATTGTTGTAATTTAAATTTTTGCAAATGAAATACCAGCTTGTAAACATACTCTCATTCCCAGGTCAGCTTGACGCCAAAAAGCTGATGGACCATACTGCTGTTTATCAAGTATTTTTCTGCATATAATGATAGGTTTTTGGTGTCCGTACCTCATCTTCGTGAGCTTCTTTCAGGGACTCAATTTCTTCCTCGTGTTCATCATTCTTGGTGTTGAGAGCATAAATTACCTGCAGACAGGAGGAGAATTAGGTGACAAAATGAAGATGGGAGAAAAAGCTCTTATTAACTGTTTCAATATCAGATCAATAGTTCTACAGTGAATATTAAGCTCAGCTCTGCACTGAGAGTGCAACAAAATCGATACCAATAACATCAGGAAAGGAGAGAATTATGTTTTGCGCTCTGATTAAAGACAGTATTACCCACAGACAGAGCCGCGGGTTCACAAAGTGAGCCAAGACTACGGTACACACAAAGCCAACACAGCCAAGACATCGTAAAACACAACAAAAGTCACTGAATGAGAGGGGAGAGGTTTAGATAATAAATTTGGTGCAAAGGAGATAAGCGTGCATTTCTCAGTAAGCACAGCCATGTTTTGTCTGGTCACAGTAAAGCCCTCTACTGGCTGCCGCACTCTCCACACCGCACAAGCCTAAGTGAATAACATCTCGTCAGTCATGCCTGCTCTCCCTACCAGGAATATAAGTAGGTTTTACAAGTGCTGGAGGTAAATGATATGCAAGAGCTTTAAAAAAGTTTAAGCTTCAGCAAATTGAAGTCCCCAGAGAGAGCAGCTAATATTCAGTCATGGTCAGCTGAATTACAGCCCTGCTGGCATCAGAACAAGCAGGTCCACGTTTTATTCCATTTACAGGTGAGGTGAAAAGGTTACATACATATATACAGCAAGAAGTGGACATAAGGATATAAGGATATAGGATAATTATCCTTCATAAGGCATATTTCTGACATTTTAACACCACTTGGATCAACAACTAAGTAATCATCACTGCAGGGTATTTGCAACTTTATTAAATTTCACTGTACTCAGCAAGAAATACTAAAACCACCACTATGATACATACTGTATACACACTGAACCCACATAACAGCTTTTTATTACTCCTATCAGCCACAGTGCAACTGTTCTCGAAAGCAACATGGTCATCTTCACAGCGGACATTTCAGTCACAGGACCAGCATCTTTATACGTTAAAATGTGGTGATATGTGCTGCTTTCATTTGTCAGAAAGGGGATTAGCAGCTGGTTCAAACAAGCCTTTTATTTGAGCCTTACTCTGGCCTTTAAGCTGTCCTAATGATAATGAATAAGACCCAGTCATTGGAATCACACTGAATGGCCATGATCATACACATGGAGGCAGACAGATAACAAAGGGGAAAACGGCGAGGGACAGGTGCAGAGGCAAAACTCCAAAAAAAACAGACAACACAGACACGAGAACTGCCTAGAAACACAAGGAAACACACAAACTCAACGAGGACAATCCAAAATAAAAGTGCAAGGACTCAAGGAGTGCACACTAGAAAATGGCAGGAATGTTTGACTACACAACATCGCAAAGCAATCTGGCATGTGACAGCAGGAAACGGGAGTGTATGCTGGTTGGGCGAGTAATAAACTAATCAAACGCAGGTGTTGCAGGAAACTGGGCGGAAGACTAACAAAGAGAGGAAGTGAAACTGACAGCAGTGCAGAGGCTGTGTTCAAACTGTCCACTAGTTCACTTACTCACTCATCTACTCTACACTGTTCGCTACATAGCATTTAACTACTGAACAAGAGCAGGCAGCTTTTGATACCTTTTGGACACTTTTTGGATGTAGCGCTGCTACATAATTATGCACCAGATATTCCTAATTATCCCTGTCGCTAAAACAACAGGAAACATCTGCACCACACTGGAGGCCACGGACACCTGAACGCTGCTATTTTCTGCATGTACTAACTGACATTTCTCTGCACAACATTTACATCAAAAACACATCTGTGCACACCTGACTTTATTTACAACATATGGATCTGTGTCCACCTACAAGCATGTCAAAAAGAGCAGCTCGGGCAGAGGAGGGAAGAAGCCAGGGCACTGTTGTTGTTGTTGTTGTTGAAAGAAATTCCTCTTATGTCTTGTCAATTTGTTTCCTTTTTTCTTTTAAATCATCGACAGACGGGTCTTAATGCATGATGGTCTTGGTCGATGGACAGCTTATGATGATTTTGTAGTGCATAGTGTGCTAGATGCACTTTTCAGCACTACAAAATGGCTGACTCACTATGTAGTGAAGGAGTGGACCACACTCACAGCTGAGGATTTACTAAATGAAACAGAAAATGGACCATACACAAAACCACAATGACACCTTCGCGGCCAGCTGTATAAAGTCATAAATCCGAAACAGAGTCTTGCTATTAAACACTGTCTGATATCCTTTACACCTGTAATCCAAAAGAGTGACATAAGATCTTTGCTCATTTGTTTGTCACTTCACGACAGCCACAACCTGAATGTTTTTATTGGTGCCAAGTTGAAAGTTTGTCAGTGTTTTGTTTTGCTTTTTCTATGCTGGCAGTAAAAGCAGTGAGAGGAAGGTGGATTTCAGCCCTCTGCTTTCTTTGAGTGTGAGCCTTGATTCCCAGCAGTAAGTCTGCCATGGAACTGTTCCTTCAATTATACATGATTATTTTAATGACACTGCTGTGCCTGCTGCTTTCATCTCCTTCTCTCTCTCCTCTCTCTCCATCCTTTCATCTCCCTTTTTTGTTCTTTATCTTCTCTCCCCTCCCTCCCTTCTCTCTCTCTCTCTCTCTCTCGCTCTCACTTTCTTCTTTGTCTCACCATCTCCCAGGAATGAAGATAGCTAACATTACTATTTGTGTCTCCGGTATAAAAGTGAGACTTGCTTTCCATAAATAATCTCTCTCAGTGCAATTGTGTCTTAAAATAGCCCAGCTGCAAAGGAAATTCTGCCGTGATTAACCACTGATAAAAATTAAAAAAAAAAACTTACTTAGACTGTTAATGAATGATAAATTTACTGACCAAAAAAAAAAAAGAATCAACAAAGCTTTTCATCGACATTAATCGTTTACCAAAGCCCGCAAACATTCTCTGGTTACAACTTTTCAAATGTAATGATTTTGCAACTTCTCACTGTTTTATGTCACCATAAACCAGATACAGTGATTCCTACACAAAGACTTTACTTGGCAGGTCTGCCCAGGTGTATTAACTGAGGGACAAGGAGGTCTGGAAGATACTGCTTGGCCGACAAACCGACTTTGGATAAGCAGAAGATGGGAGGACGGGAGGATTGATGGATGAAGAGTTGACCAGTGGAATATCCCCTCGATCTCATTTTGAAAGTTCAGTCACTGCTAACCAACTAGCCCTGGCCTGTCTTGTGTTTTCCTGTGGGTGCGGTGGCAGCCCTCGAAGTCATTCAGCTCCCCCTCTAAACTCGCTTTTCTTCTGGGGTCAGACAGACTTAACACAGCTGTCTTGGACAACATCTGCCGATGATCAGACAGTCGTTGAACTGGAAGTCCGCTCTAACAGGGGATTTATACTTCTGTGTTAACCTACGCCGTAGGTGCATCGTAACCACAAACCCTTCTGAAACCCTATGCCGTAACCTACACCCTAATGTGACGTATACCTCCCTAGAAATGTAACTGTACATCGCCACGCACGCAGCCCGCACAGATAAATGTATAGGCTATGTCGTAGGCTACACAGATTCACCGCAGAAGTATAAATTAAGCCTTACAGAAGCCTACCACAGGTGAAGTGGTTCACATGCTCCATGAGCTCGTTTGAGGCTGCAGAGCAGAGCAAGGACTACCGCCATCAACTGATGTCCGCAACAGCAGAGTTGGAGTCTGTCTACAGGACAAGAAACTCGCTAGAGAGGCAGCTGATGACAATAATACTTAGTTGAAATCCGACGTAGTCAGTGCAATATAATTTGATACGTCCAGCCAGAATAAATAAAGCCTACAGCTCACACAGGCCCTTGTAGATATAACAGTAAATAAAATTGTTAGTTCTCATACTGTCAAACATGAATTTTTTAAGAAGAGGCAGCCCAACTAAACAACATTTGTTTAGCCTAAAATGTAGTCTTTTCTCCTTAGTGTTGTCCAAGTCTGATATAGATGATGGAGCCCGAATGATATAGAATTTTTAAGAGCGATACCAATACTGATATTTGGTGATTTAAAAATCTGATAAATCGGCTGATATTTTTTTCTTCAAGACACACAAAACATAAACAGTTTTCCCTAACATTTGTCATGTGTAGTTATTTGAGTCCTTACTAATATTATTTGACACTGAAATTAAAAAAAAAAAATTGTTTTACTGTTAAAACGATTTTAGAACGTTTATGCTGGCTGACTCTGCTCGGATCAGCTGGTTGTTGTGTTTAGGGCGTTCCCAACACCCGTTTCCAACAGGGAAGTTGCAGAGTGCCCTCTGGTGGACAAACTGTGCAACATCAACACTCAACACCTTACTTTTTAAATTTTCATTTATTGGTCGTTATAAATGCCGATATCTACATATCAGCCGTGCCAATATGTCGGTCGGGCTCTAATAGATGATATACTATTTGACTGATTGATTAATTTATTATCCTTAAAAAAGCCCTAAAACTTGCAGCTGTTTTGAATTTAGGCTTTAGATCCTACGCTTAGCTTCAAGAAGTGTCATGGTCCCGGATCAATGGACCTGGTGTTTTGAGTTATTGCATATTCTGTCTAGTTAAGAAGCACGTTAAAAAGATGGGTAACATACTTAAACCTAATATAGTTACCTTTCAACAAATTTGTAACGAGAGAGACAGCAAGTGTGTACTTGAATGCTATCATATTTTCTCATATAAACTATTGCATCTCTTGTTGGTCTCAAGCGAGTGCTACAAGATTAAGACCAATCAAATCTCTTTACAATCAAGCTTTAAAAGTCCTAGATAGGAAACCAAGGTATTTTCATCATTGTGATATTCTTAGTAAATATAACATTTTAAGCTTTGAGAATTTAATTCTCAATTCCGATGTGCGACTTATTTTTAAAATTGTTCATAATATTGCACCCCCACCTCTGAAAAACTTTGTTCAGCTATGCTCAGAACGCACATCCAGAGCTTTGAGATCAGCGGCTCGATGGGACTGTAAAGTTCCCACGAGGAACTCTGCTGTCTGTCAATCAGCCTTTTCTATTAAAGCTATTAGGGAATGGAATAAGCTTCCTGAACACTTGAAAAGTAGCATGCATTTCCACGTTTTTTTTTATGCAATGTTAAAAGAAATGTTTGAGAAATCAGATCTGTCCACATTAATTATCCAACAGTTTGAAATGCTCCTGTTTTTAGACTTTGAAGTTCTTGATATTATTTGGATGTATTTGATAATTATGTGTATAGGTAATTGATATAAGGGATTTGGATATTGTTTATGTGGTTTTGAATTAATTTTAACTGGAGTGTTTATTATTATTGTGTTGAACTGTCAACTGCATTTGTATTAGTGTAACTGTTTTCTGATGTTGTGTCATTTATGTATTTCTATTTGTTATTTGACCTGTCCAGGGACTGCAGATGGAAATTAGCTAGTGGCTAAATCTGGTACAATGCATCTTTTCTCCTGGAGACAAATGTTCTTTGTACATGGTCCCTGACAAATAAAAGTAAAATAAAATAAATAAATAAATGTAGTGTGAAATGTGTCACTCCCACTGCACTAGAGCCAGGTTTGTTTAAACAGACTTTACTGGCATCTGTCTACCAGACAGATGCAACCTGACAAGCCATAATAAGCTGATTAATGTTTCCACCAGCAGAGAATGAGGAGCTTCCAGCCATGATAAATGTGGCCCAACTGTGTTTTTGAACAACACACACAGCTGAATACATAACAACAATGTGTATCTATATATCTGTATATCTCTAATGTAGCCATTAGAAGGGGGTTGTTTAGTAACTGGAGTATGACTTTATGCAACAGCATTTGTTTCATATTATTTTTACCAAGCACATTCCCAAAGAGAAAACACATAAAAGTGAAGCGGAGCATGCACATGCCCATTGCTAGATATGACACGTTTGACAATAAAATGAAGAGAATGACAGCCAATAGTTTCTTCCTTTCTTCTCTGCCGGAGGTCTCACAGGAAAGTTTTCTGTCCTGAGGCTCCAATCAAAACAAGCCTAAAGGCAATACAACAGCCTGCAGCTACACACAGTCATTTAGTGCTGGAAAAACAGCACAAAAAACATCATGAAACCCCTTTTCTGTACCATATTTAGTGTTGCTACTGACCTCACTCTGAACAAGAACAAGCACAGCTAGATAGATGTACTGTATATTTATAGTTCTTAAAAATGGGTTGGAGTAGTCAGTGTTTCCCACACATACACTTAGTTGAGGCACCAAGGTACAGTTTGTGTGTTTCTTTAATTGTTATTCTTTCGAACAACACAATAGCTTTAGTAGCAGACAAAGCCCTGGGTCTTATTTTGAATGTTCATCATCGCCCATTTCCCCACCAGCAGGTCAACCGTGTCGCTGTTATGTTGGTTAGTGATGTTATTCAGCTGCCTCTCAAGATAGTTTGTAGTCCTCCAGTCAGACAAACTCCAAAGTTACCGTTGTGGACTGGAGCTGCAGTAGTCCTTGTTCTGCTCTAGAGATTCACAGTGAGCTAGATGGCCTCTCTAACCACCACCTGCAGAGCAGGTGGAGAACTGGTTCATCTGCAAAAAGCTCACCCAGACTGCAGAGAGGAACAAGAACTACTGTGCTAGGCCCAGTTTAAGCCAGTCGAGTAGGGCTGTTCAAACAGTCATCGTGATTATTTTGGTCAGTAACTATAATTATTTTACAGAATTATTCATAACCTGGTGAATAATATGCATGTACTGAACAAAAAACACATATTTAAATGGGGGGACCCACTAGACTGTGTTAAAAACAGACTAGTGGGTGTTTTTGACCAAAAAGCTCAGCTTTCAAGGGCAATGGCCAATCACTGTAGACCTCCCTGAGGCCTCCACGGCAGGTTATCTGTGGGTGCTACCACAAAAGCCCCAGGCGGCAGCTGACCTGGGCATCTGAGGAGACCTGGGAGTGCGATGGAGAGCAACACCTTGGTTGTGCGCTTCCAAAAGTGGACAGAGTAAGAGAGCCTTGGAGACAAAACCATGAATTATTCTTCCAGGGGATTCACCTACAGAAAACTTTTACAATCTTTACTTCTTCTAGATAGATATTGTTGACCAAAGACTCATCTTGGCTCAAGCTGACCTAAACAACTGACTCTGGGCTTTTAGGGAGGGATAGAAGTGCTGTAAAGGAAAAGGGCACACTTGATTTATGACAAAGGAGAAAACAAGAGCTTCCTAGTGGAAACAAATGCAAAAATGTAATTATTTTGTCACCATTATCTTGTTTTCATAACTGTCAAAAGCCAAAATTGCAACTGAAATTAAAAAGTTGATTTCGTTCAAGCAACGAGGAACTCAGTGAAGAGGCATCTAATTATTGCTCCGCTATTTATTGTCACAAAGTATACATACTACTAGTAGCATGTGCACATGCTGGAAACCCAACCCCCCCGCAATTAACACAAATATAATCTAATTTTGTGGGAAACACTGAATATCGATATTCAAGGTTATAATATCAAGCACCTGAGGTAACTGGAGGCAGTTTTTTCCCCCTCAATCAATCAAGTTCACCTTTAAAATGATAATTTTCACATATTATAAATTTCTTACTGCATCATTTTACTCCTTTCAGAATGGGATAAAATTTACACCACTGTAGACCATTAAAACATCCTAGAAGAATATCATTAACGTTCATCATTAGAGTCAGTTCAGCTGAGTTCCACCCAGTACATGTTTAATCAATCAAAGTGCACCATATCTGTCATTACACACTGGCCAATAGCAAATTTTCATCTGAACAATTATCCACAGAATTTACAGTCTGAGTCCTCTATCATCAAGATGTCAAATTTAGAGCTTCTGTGTGCAAGATGGATAAGGAATGATGCTAAAAATGACAATGGGGGGTCCAGGAAGGACGTTTCTGAGGCTAAAGTCGATCACTATTGATCAAACCACAGAAGAAAGGTCACTAATGTCTGGAAAAGAACTGCAGCATTTGGTTCCAACAAAACTCTGTTGATCTGCTCTTGTCATTTTCAGAGGATTACCATCATACGCACTAATTAAAGGATTAATGGAAGTCTGGCTCTCAGATGTACTGTAGTCTTAATGGGATCCCTCGACATTTGAGCTTTTAGTCCAATGTTTTCCTTCACCAGGCGTGCCATGAAGTGGCAACACAGGCTTTGTTACCAATTAGCCGATGAGCACAGTGCGTTTACTTTTTCCTGGTTTAAAGGCGCTTTGCATCTGTTCCTTCTGCCGTTGTGCCGCAGTTCCGATGCTCCAAGGACACTCAGCGCACACACTTTCCTCCCTGAGCATAGCTGAACTACATCACAACTTCAGAAAGACAAAAAGCAAGAAAAAAAGGCATATTGTCTCTTTGATAGAAAGATACAAATACTGTTTTCTGTAACGGCCATAACAGCAGGTTACAAGCTAGAAGGAAGCGTCTATTGATCCAGTTAAATGTGGAAGGAATAGATCTAGCTTGTCAAATCTTCTACCTTTTGAATGCAACTTCAATGTAAACAAAAGACATTTAGGAGACCTGACTGATACTTCTGTGGTGTACTGCACACACAGTTTTCTAACTAGTGGCCTTGTGCACTTTATCCTCTTAACATCCACCAGGTCACCAACCACCCATCCAGGGTAACGGTTAGGGTTTAGGTTAGGTTAACATCGTGCCCATTTACAGAATTTTCACCCATTTAGAAAAGCCAAATGGAAAAGCTGACAGAAAAACAGAATGCCAAAATGAATGCATGAGACTTCATTTGAAAGGTAACAGCTTGTAGTTTCTGAATATGAGTTCATTTAACCTAACCCTAACCCTAGAGGGTTTGCTGGTGTCTTGGTGGATATTAAGAGGTTAAACAATTTCCAATTCAAAGTCTGTAATTAGTCAAGAGTGGTCCTGACTTGTATAAAATTGGGCTACCGTAGATATGTCTTTCAACATCAATTTACATTTCTAAGAGTGACTGCACAGAACATTAGCCAAACCCAAGTGAAAAATTATGGATTTCTAATAAGTGGGCAGTCTATCAAAGTTATGCCCATGCTTCAGAGCTGTGAGACGTTACTGTCTGCCAGGCATAAACATCAGCTTGGGAACAACAGTCTTATCTGCAAGCCTTTGGTCATTTACCGATCTCTCTATTGCATTTTAAACAGAACATAATTTATTTTGAAAGATAAACCTCCCATTTCGGAGCTGATATCTAGTATCTGTTGCAAAGTGGACTGCCTGAAGGTAAAGTTAGGCATAATGGGCTTTTTTTCTGTTGGACAGCTACCATTATTCAGTCATAATGCCTCTGTGTACTTTTGGCTCTTGATTTGTAAAGATCTTTCCACACTTCAAAAGACATAAATATATATATGCCATATATTAAAACAAATTTTATGTCTCACATAAAATGCAGGGAAATGTTACTCCTCATTTGCAGATTTCTCATTTTGTCAGTCTCTCTAGGCTACAATGTAACTGAAATTATTGGGAGTGCCTTTATTTTGGAATGAGCATATGTTTTGGATGGACAGGAACAGCAGGGACAGGTGAGGTGTTTTGGAAATGTCCAAGGAGGAGGAGACCCTGAGGCAGACCGAAGACTTTCAGGAGAGATTACGCTTCTTGGACGGCTTAGGAGCATCTCCCAGAAGAGCTGGAGGCGGTGGCTGGTGAAAGCCGGTGGCTGCAACTGGGTTCCAGATAAGCAGCAGAAAATGAATGAAAGGAGGGCATATGTTTAGGATGGACTGGGTCTTTACAATATATTCTTATGTATAAAAATCAAATAGATATGTGTTAAAGAACAAAACTAATGTAACACATGGCATTTTAGTGCAGCCTTCAATTTAATGCATTCTGTATTACCAGAAAATCCACTTATAAGAAGCCTATAATATTCAGAGACGGTTTTACACTGAACTGCAGATGCTTCAGCTCTTGAAAGCTGTTCACTAATGCGAGCTGTTAGCTATGCTATTCACACTGACATGATCAATACTTTCTAATAATTTGGAGATGGAGGAAAGAGAAGGGACAAATACAAAATGTTTAATTTCTCTTGTGGTCTTTGGTCAAAGTATGGAAGCCAGAACCTGACTCTGCAGCATCATTTAGCTGGATTTTCTTCTCAAATGTAAAGCAAAAATGTTGTAAAGTGCTATCTCATTTCTCACCTTA
>VUQI01047161.1:14416-48442 GCA_015106735.1 Paratilapia polleni | reverse complement strand
TAAAAAAAAAAAAGGAAGGTATTTAAAAAAAAAAAAAAAGATGGCTTCAAAGGATCACCTCATTAATGAAGGATAGTCTCATTAGAGCAATTAGAGCATTTTTTTTTTTTACTGTGTTACATACCATGAATATTTGATACCAGTGAGAACATCATCCACATAAACAGTATTCAGCTACCAAATCAGGCCTAAACCAGTAAGATGACTCAGCTGACACTTGGCTGTTGGAGATTCAACAGGACATCCACCCTTTTACACCACTGTGTCACTTTGGAACCACACCATACACAGACGCATTCAATTTACCCTCAGGGAGGACACACTGCTGGTCTCTGTTCTGTATCTAAAATCACAAGAGCAAAGAGAGCACGGCAGTTTACGCAAAGGAAATAAACGCGAACACACAGTTACAGCTGAGGAACAGTCACACTTTGTGTACATACTGTATATATTTAGGTGGCTAGACACGTCAGAGTTACTAGGTTGTTATAAGAAACTAGTCTAACACACGTGTCAAAACTGTCCTGGAAAGCATCTGTCGTCACAGACGGACAAAGAAACTCTGAGAAAGAGAATATTTTTAGTCTGAGGTTGTGACTGAATGCTCCCTCTAGGTACTCATCATGCAGCTTTTCACCCTACTTTATGCTGACTTAAGTGTTCACACTTTCTGCATGCACATGGCGTACACAGGATGATGTTATTTTTCCCTCTGTTTTTGACAAATGCAGACGCTGATGATGAAATACGATCATCGTGAGTGAAACCAAAGATCCTCGCAAAACAGGACACGTTTCAGTGACCTGCACACAGGGTTGGAAGAGGAAGGTATTACCACTGAAATACAGTCAAGTAGTGAAAGTAGGTCTACTTAATCAGAAAAAAACAGTTGTATTAATGCATAATACACTTTTAGTCTAACTACAGCAAAGCATGTCTCTTTAGATCTTTAATGCTAAATATTAAATTTCTAAGTACAGAAAACCATTATGTTTTATTTATTTGTCTTGTATTTTAATTACTGATGTACATGAACTTAAAAAAGCTTAAAAGTAAAACAGAAGTATAATTGCCTTAGAAATTGTATTTTGCATTGTGCAGGTACATTAATGTTACTATAAACTTATATATAGGCTTAACTATGATTTCAAGTGAGTGTGAATTCATCTGCGACTGTTTTAAAGGTTTTTTTTCCCCAAGTGTGTGCCAGAACAGGTGATCACAAACAGCCAACTCCAGTGTGTCTGGGCTCATATAGAACACTCTGCCTTTTTACTGCATCCAGTATATCACAGCGTTAATGAGGGAAACATTCCTTTTTATCATTGTCATCCACCGTTGGCCCTCAGCAGGGGGATGTGAGCGTGTTTTGCCACTATAAATTCTGGCATAACTTTTTGCAATGTAATGTTTACTCTCAGTCAAATCCCAGTTGCTCCATCGCTTCCTCCATCCCACCCTTCCTTTCTCTCTTCCTCACTCTCTTTCTCTCCCACCCCAGTGACTCCACCCTGCAGCAGATAAAAAGAGTCCACAAGGTGTGCTTCTGTTATGAGCTCACTTGCCAGGGTTGCCTTTGCGTGGTTGTCTGCCTGCAATTCTGTCTAAGAGTCTGATTATTTCCCGGTGAACAGTCATTCACAAAGGTAAGGATTTCATGAAATCCAGTATTTTATGTAAGTTATACTTTTATTTCTTTTTTCTTTTTATTTGTTTGAGTTATTTTTGAATGCACCTGACTGCATGAAAGCTGATTCACTGACTTGTGCTAACTGTTAAATATTATGTATTCAACACATCTTCTACTGAGCACATTTTTATTATATTTAATGCAATTGTAAAATGTCAAGAATGAAAAATTTTAAATATTTGAGTTTCATCACATTTTTAGCATAAGTTTTAATAACTTTTGAAATGGTATTCATTTTAAGATATCCACCTCTGTCTTTGATTATTATTTAAAAACAAACTCTTATCTAAGAATCAAATTCTGTTTTTTTCACCAACTCGTTTGTTGTGTTTTATGTGTCAGTGGTAATTGTTTTTTATTTATGTGGCCTATGTCTAAGATGTAATTATTATTTTGCCACCTCATTTTGCTGCTGAGAAGCTGGCAGAGCATCTCGTTAGTTAGATGGATGGGTGTTTCTCAGGAAGCTTCATGGACAGCATCACTAGTAGTCTGAGCTTCACTGTAAATCCTGTGCTGAAGGCAAATATCCATTCAAATGCGTTGTGTGCATGCTTGTCTGTAGAAAGCTGAAGCCAAACTGACAGATGCATGAGATGGGGGTAAGAGCAGCAGTTTGGTGAGAAGAGACTGCAGAGCAAACACCGCCTTTGGTCCACAGCAGCTCTGTCTCTCTGGCTTGATTTGCTTTGTAATGCTTTCTTTCTCTGACGTTGCTCCTCAGCTTGGTTTGGCACCTTGTCAGTCAGTGATATGGTCATTTCTTATTCAGGATCAAACTTCCTGGTGAGATATGTAGGAGGAGAGTACAAACTGAGGAAAAGTGGAGCCTGAGCAATGATAAATTTATATTCTCACTTAAGGTCTGTGACTATGAGTTTATACAGTAGCTGAAAGGTTACTTGTAGTGAACATGCATACTTATTGGGTTTTTAGAGCAACCAGTAAACTTTTCCCCAACAAACTGAAGCAGATACCACAGTTTTTTAGCTGTGTGACTATGGAGTAAAACAACACTGTAAAAAATGCAACTGTTAAATTACAATACAGCCCTCTGGGGTATATTTGCCAGCTTTTTACTGTTGTTTTACAGTGTTCCTACTTTAATCTGCTCTGTAACAGTTTATTATAGTAAAAATATTACAGTACTGTGCTGTATAGAATACAAGCTCTACAGTAAAATACTGCCAGCTGTTTGTTATCATTCTAATGTAGTATCCATAAACAGTTTATTACTGTGAAATATAACTTCCATGTACCCTGAGTGCAGTTTCTTGTCTTTCTCAAAGTGAACATTTCAGTTCCCATAAGTGTTTGCACTTGCCAAAGACAAAATACTGTACTATACTGTAAAAATTACAGTAACTTGGTGTTATGTGTTATGTCATGTGAATATGTTGCATTAACATAACAAAAAAATGAGTTAAATGTAATCATGAGTGTCATGTTGGTGGCACTTTAGGATGAAGACAAGATCATTTTCCGCGTGTTTGATTTATGTAGTTTTGTCTTTGCTGTGTCTCTAATTAAATCTGTGCATGTGATGTTCAGGGGCAAATAATTTATTAAGCAATTTTATGAAGGGTTTCAATGTTTCAATGATCCTTTCTCTTTATTTCACATAATATGTGTGTCTATCTCACTTTACATTGCATCAGTGTGTAGCCTTTGTACTGACCTTTTGCTGGTCCTGTGCACAAAACCAAACTTTTTTTTTTTTTAATGGTGAGTGTGTGTGCACATACAACATTGCTGTACCCCACACCCCCAAACTTCAGGAATGCACAGGACAAAAAGACAAAAGAATGCTGTGAAAACCAAGAATGATGGTTGAGTAAAGGAGAGGGAAAGAGGTAAACACTTCGGTCATTTAGCTGCACAGCTGTGGCAGTGTGTGTGTAGCTGTGTTCCTGTGGTTTGTGTATGGGGTTTGTTTGAATGAGGACGTTTGCAGCGTGACTCGAAGAGGTGTTAATTTTACAAGGTGTGCTTTGTGATAAAAGCTGCATTTAAGGAGCCGAGGAGCTGCAAATGTCTTTCCCTTTCGCTGAGAAACCACAACCAACACCAGGGCAGTTACCAAGATTGAGTGCAAGGGCACTGCTGGCATAAGTATGAATGTGCAGATGGTTTGCGGTGTAGAGAGGAAGGCAGTGTGGTTTGTCAAGCATTTTCAGTGGGAATTAAACAGTTTTTGTCAGACTGCCTGTATCGTAAATGCTAAGTGAATATTTTGTGCAGTACTTTCCCCCGGTCTGTAAGCTGTAAGGTGATTTCCTGAAGCATGCTGTCTTGTCCTCTGACCTCCACCACAGTCTGGAAGGTGACTGAGTGGTCGCAGGTCACTGAACCTGTATGAGCGAGAGCAAACAGACAGACAAAGACATCAAGGAAAGAAATGAGACTGATGGTGGAGAACAGGCTTGTCTCTGTGCAGACAGTGAGAAAAATCTATCAGGCAGGGGAGACAGACAGATGTCAGAGACAGATGTGTCTGTGAGGGTGGGAGACGGTGCTAATATTTCCATCTCAGTGTAAAGCAAGGGAAGATTAAACATGCTTTCTGAGTAAGAATGTGCCACACTGCTTAGCTCTGTGTACTTGGTTGTCTCATCCATCAGCCGAGATTGCTGTGTGTATATAAGTACGCGTGTGTGAGAGGAGTTGACCAGCTGCCACTCCTCATCGGCATCTGTGTCACTGTTTCTAGATTGAAGTTTGTGATACAGATTACTGTAATAATTACTGGTCCTCACATCTCTTCCTAAAAAACAGTTTCTCTGCCTTTCTGATACAAATGGACAAAATCTAATCAAACTTTGACACCTGAAGCTAAACTGAAAAAAGTGCTTTAGTAACTTTTGAACATTTTCTTTAAAAAAAAAAAAAAAAAGAAATTAGACTTTTCTTTCTTTCTAGTTTAGTGATAGCCTGCCTCTTTCTTTACACATCCACAGGGATTTGTGCAGCTGTTGCAATTTTAATGAGATTCTGATGATTGACACTTTTATAACCTGCACTAGCCAACACCTTGAAATCCACCAGGTGTGGGTTGACTCAGCAAAAATGACAGGTTACAGCCATATGATGCCCATGAGGCCTCTCATTTTTTTCACACCTGATGAACAATTTACTGTGTTTCGTTTGTGTAAAAATGTCAAGAAGATGGACATCTGGAAGCATTCAAGGAGGAGGATTCACACTCAACAGACAGATACTAATTCAAATGCCTACATGACAGATAGGCGTACAAGGTAGACTACTTTGTGGTCTGCTTATTTTTAGAACTGTCTGAGCTAGGCAGCTCATGCTGAGCGCCCAGTGGTGTATGATGAGTTACATGAGCAGATGTTGAACAAACAGGATTGTGTCCCTAGACTGATGTCTCATTGTAAACGTGTTTCGTCATTTTAAATGACGCTCACTGAAGGTTAAGTAGTTTAATAGTGTACTATAGGAGCCGAATAGATAGAATATAATAGTTATTTTATAATACCCGAGAAAGCCTGAGAAAAACTGCAATAAATGTGTTTGGATGAGCTTTTGTTATGCTAATGGCACAGCTTTATGGAAGGAAATCTCTTTTAATTCTTCTTTAATGCTGTCCTCAGGTGGATGTTTGTGGTGTTTCATTGAATGTCTCAACTATAGACTGTATATAAATGACAGACATAGGCGCCATGATGTGCCCATTAATTTGTGAGTTCACATTTTGAAGACTCTAGTGAAATATTTTGGTCATGACTGTTTTGCTGTTGCCCTGAGACAAACTGTTGACCTGTCCAGGGTGTACCACACGTCTCGGACTATGACAGTGCGGATAGGCTCCACCCGCCCCATGACCCTGAATTGGATAAGTGGAAGAAGATGAATGGATGGATGGATGGATAGATGGATGGATGTTTTGAAAATAGAATTTACTAAGTGACAGGTGGATCTGACTGAGAAAACAAAGGACACTGCATGATTAAACAGTAGAGACTTGTCAATCACAAAGTAGCCACACCCTAAAGCATACCTTGCTTTATTGTCTGTTTGATTTTAAATGGAAACATAATTCACAAAATTAACATCATGCTGTATTAATTAAGACTTAACACTAGTAACTGAGACCATAAATTTATCCTTAAAGCATTTACTGTGGACATAGATTAAGTGAGCAGTACAGCCATTCTCTCATAAACTTCTATACAGTCTCACTTCTTGCAACCAAAGAAGTCGCCCCCTGCTGCCCATTAGAAAGAATGCAAGATTAAAGCACTACTGCATTGTTTCCACTATTTAGATCCAGAGGCTATGCCCGTCTCATCAAATATTCTAGTCACATTCAAGATGAATCGTGTGTCTTTGCTGAGCCTTGTATCTAGCTCCATAACCAGGTTAAAATTTCAAAATCCAGTTTATGACAAAGTAGGGACATTCGTGGCTTCAGCTGTCCTTGAAGAAATACCTGCAGTGAGCACAAACATCAACATGTTTGTGCTCAAATTGTTTTAAGACTGCAACTCAAAGCTCCCTGTGTCAAAGTACACCCACCCAACACTGCTAGAATGAGCATAAACTCTTGCATATGCAATGTACAAAATACAAACACTAGAAAATACAAATTACAATAAATGCTAATAATATAGACAAGCTCATCTTTTCTCTGCCTTATAAACAAACATCTATGAGAAGAGTGTGAACCGAATGACACATAGGTGGCATCTGCCTGGCATGAAAATGAAGAACATGGTTGCTGTTCCTGTTACAAATGATTGCCTGTCAGAAAGTCATCACTGAGGGAGTCAGATTGTTTTACACCAGAGCATGAAGAATTAAACTGTAAATCCTACAGATGTGAGAAACGGCACTCAACACGTTACTCACGCCATCATGGCTTCTCACATCTGTGCCACATTTATATGTGACTCCATGTCTGCCATCTGTATGGACATAGAGGGGTGATATCAGCACTCAGTCTGTATAATAGAATCCTTTAGAGTCACTTTGTTACAAACCCACCATTCGCTCTTTCTGTTTTCTCTAATAACAAGTTAACACATGGAAATTGCTGCCTAATGTTTATGTCGAAGTCTGAAAGTGGCCTTAGTGTATGAATAAGTCTGTATAGGGAAGCAACACCTATGTAGAATAATGTGCTGGAGAAAAGCTCGCTAGGTAAAGACAGGAGGTATTTCCATCTCTCTGCAGTCACCATAACAACTCTTTAGTGTTGCTATGTGACATTGAACAGACCTTCGTTGTACAGTCCCTCTGATCTGCAAGTTCTGTCAGAATATTTCCACCACTTTAAAAACATTGATGCAGACACAGACATATACCCACATACCAACACTGAGCTGGGACGTGCCTGAAGGGCAGTAAAACTGTCACTGTTATTTTCTTTGCTTTTTTTTTTCATGTACATGGTGTTTAGTCAAAATTATTACACAGTATTCATTATCCATCACTGATATTACCAAGGACTTAAAACAAGATGAAAGGCATATTTCTACTGAGTGTCTGACTATTCTTCTTATTATTATTTAATAGTTTACATTTTCTGTGAATTCTGTGAATATTTCACAGAAAACATGCTAATCAGTTATCCAATTTGTGCTGATATAAAACTGTGAAGACTACCGCAAGCTTCTGCCAACTCCATTATTAGTTAAACAGTTTTGTATGAAACACCTTTAGAAAAATGCTTGCCTGCTAAAAGAGAGAGCATCCTTGATTTTAACTAACACATAAAGAGGATATTCAAAAGAAGAAAAAGAAGTATTATTCTGTTTTATGAATGAATACCTGGAATCGTGTTTTACCACTGTTAACTTTTACCATTTGTGTGTATGCACACATGTATGCCCACATTTCAGTAGTAAAGTTCATACATTTGTAAATAAAACTGTTTTCATTTTTCACGTTTGTGTCATCCTGTTATTAAGTTATGCAAAGGAGAGAAAAGCAAATGTGTCTGGCATTACGTTACATAGCATTTGAAAGCTTTCACCTTTAAAAAAAAAAACAACCCAAAAATTAAATAGCTCTCAGGGTCTACAGGAGCTTTCTGTCGTATATTTTTTGTGCAAAATATATTAAAATGAGAAATGTCTTATGAACAATGCGTGTCTTTTTTCTAACACCCTCATCCAGCCCCTGAGAGACGTCCTTTATTTGTTGCCTGCAGCGTGCAGTCACATGTATGAAATCATTGTACAAACCTATGTGCTCCTTAAAACAATGAAACAGACTGCTCATGTTGTGAATATCAACCCTCCATTTGCTTATTTATTTAGTAAGACTTTATCTGAGTATGTTTTCTAACCCTAACCCTGCATACATATCTATAGTGTCCCTACTGGAAACCATAATACAGCCTCACACACAAGGCTTGATGCTCAGGTTAGCTTGCGTCACACCTTACAGTCATTACCTTTATATTTGCGTGTAATGTCTTCACACTTCATGCTATTGATAAGAATAATGGAAACACAGAACAGCTTCCAATTAGCTTGGAAAAAAAGAGTCCCAGTTCTTGTTGAGAAACGTAAGTGGCATCCCTTTGGACTCTTCGCCATGTCTGGCCTCTGTCACCGTGGACTTCGTTCAAAGGCCAGCGCTCATTGGGGGAGACAGTGGCACTGCCATGTCAAAATCACCAGATGACTGAGAAAAGGTCAAAGGGCGGAAAAGATCCAAAGAGCCACGGATGGAGAGGACACTAAGGATGTGGTTTAGGATGAGAAACTAGAGATGAGCTGGCTGTAATAAAACTTGGACTGGGATTGTATTTGACGCTGGGCACAGAACAGGGCAGAGGACTGAGCCTGAGATGGAAAAGGCACTTGTAAGAACAACTGAAGAAAAGAAGTAGACACTCATAGGAGCTGCTTAAAGCCTTATTAATTTTCAGTGGAGTGAAGGAAACCTTGTGCTCCTTGCTTTTTTTTACTGTCCGTTTAGAGCAGTTTAAGGGTGAAATATTAATAGGTGGTCAGAGCTGCATAGCTGGACTCCAACTCTGTTAGTTCAAAGATGTACTTGTTGGACCAGATGCCTGAGTGTAGTCCAAAGAAACAGGCTCTGTAACATGAACAGATACTTCCTCAGCAGACTTAACCGTGAGTGGACAAGGCTTGTTTTGTGTGCATCTGGTGGCCTACTTATGACAAGCACAGGTGCCAAGATGTTTCTCTCTGCCACTTTGTTTCTTAATTTTCTGCATCATTATTGAGAATTTTTAGCCTCAATCAGGCTATATAAATCCATCCCATCATCATCTAAGTCAGTTATGAGTTTATGAGCCCTTCAGTAATAATCACTATAATGCAGCCACATTTTGCACATAGTACCTCTGCAAATATCCAAAGTATTTTTGTGCTGTCACTTAGATGTGATCATTTCCAGCAGTGGTGTTTAAAGCATTTGTCTCGTGAAGGCATTTTGGTTTTTCTGAATGTTTGAAATGATGGGTGGTATCGCCAGGACAGTTTCAGCAAGGTACTGATGCAATGGAAAAGAAGGAAATTTTTGTGTGGCCTTTAATATGGCTCCCTCTTGTGGACAGTATTAGTAAGAGTGAACATCTATCTGAATCCTTTTTATTCTTCTTTTTAGTTGTTTTAAACAATTTTTCTTTTCCTAATGTACGCTGCTTACTTAAGGGTATGGGTGACATTTGACCACTTTTCAGACAAATTTCAGCACAGCCTCAAACAAACTTGAAAGGAAACCACATTTTTTAGTAATCACCATCAGTAGACTACAAGATACAGTTTAAATGGTTAGCTATTCTGTTTTATATTTTAACTTAAATGCTGTTTTTCTATATTCCAGGGGAAAAAAACATAAAATTATTTGCTGCAGAAAATCAGACAACTTGTATTACTGCCTTTATACAAATATGTCACTTTTATGCAAAATTTGCAAATTTGAGTATCAGATTTAAATCATTCAATACATAAGTGGAAGGATATTCAAAAAGAAATCTTCACAAAATCAAAAGTCATTTTCTGATCCATGTGATTGTTCTACTTTAGCTGTACTTTTTCTTCATAAAATTTGTTGTTGGTAATATAAAAACATTCCCTTTAGACTTTGAGAATAAGAGATCTGAAGAACAATTGTAATATTAGGACATTAAAGCATTTGTAGTTATTTTTGTTTAAATAATTTGTACAACATTTTCTTTTGTACAACTTGTCTTATATATCTGAGACACTGGCACTCATACTCCGTGCAAGTCTATTGTGTCATTTCTTTGTATATCCACCAGAGGAAGACAGAGTGTGGCTTCACACTTCCTGCACTTTGCAGAAAGCGTTGTCCACTTGACTCATGTAAAGATCTTCATGATATTACAAGAAACGCTTCACTGCGCACCATCAAGTTGTAAAAACAGCTACAGCTTTACTTCAGATCTTGTCTTCTCTACCTACCACACAGGCCTTGGCCATGCCTCCCCTCCCTGTCCCCCTCTTCCTGCTACAGCTTGTAGTTCTTACCTACGTGAGTGGTGGGGCATACTACGGTCACAAGCAGCATCCTCAGCCATACCAACCAACGCAACATCTCCAACATATTGGCATGGGCAAAGGTGGCTTTCCTCAGCAGCAGTACCTTGGCAAAGATGTGCCCTATATGCAGTATCCCCACTACAGAAAGGAGCCACCACCGATGCCCATGCACAAGGGAAAAGAAAATGCTCATAAGGGGGGAAGCTATAATGGTGGCCAAGACAAAGGTGAGAAAACATTTTTAAAACACACGAACCAGCAACTTCAGCAACATATACATGTAGATTTTGAACCCAGGGCACTGAGCTAAAGCATGACAAGTAAACAAATGTTTCCTAGTTTCATAAACTTCATAAACAAAAATTTGTTCATGTATTTTTAGATTTATAATTTCTGCTTGAATAATTTTCTAATTCCTCACAGGTCAGACAATTCCTAGTGGTGCTGAGGGAATTCCCCAAAGAGAGCCAGGCCCAGCTGGGCCAGCTGGGCCACCTGGGCCACCTGGACCAGAGGGACCTCCAGGACCTCCTGGACCTCCAGGGAATGGGTTACCAGGACCTGCAGGACAATCTGGACCTCCTGGTCCACCTGGAATTCCAGGAGTTGGAAAACCAGGCTTTCCAGGGCTTCCTGGCAAACCAGGAGGAACTGGTGTTTCTGGGTCTCAAGGAGAAATGGGCCCTAGGGGTGAAGAAGGACCACCAGGACAGACAGGGCCTCAAGGACCCCCAGGACCACCTGGACTCCCAGGAATAGGTAAACCAGGGGTACAGGGTTTACCAGGTCAAATGGGGCCCAAAGGTGAGCCAGGTCACAAAGGTCTTCCAGGTTTACCAGGACTGCCAGGACCCAAAGGAGACAAAGGGATGGGGCAACCAGGACCACCTGGTCACAAAGGGCTTCCAGGCCCCCCTGGACCTGCTGGGTCAAGAGGGTTGCCTGGTTTTGGTAAACCTGGATTGAATGGCGCACCAGGCCCACAAGGACCACCAGGAATAAAGGGACACCCGGGAGAGCAAGGGCCAGCTGGACCACCAGGTGAAAAAGGACAGCCTGGCCCACAAGGTCTACCTGGTCAAGGGAAGCCAGGTCAAAATGGTCTGCCAGGACAACCAGGGATGCCAGGTGTGAAAGGTCATCCAGGACCATCAGGTTTGCCAGGAAAGCCAGGATTGCCGGGATTTGGTAAACCAGGTATCCCAGGACCAAAGGGTGATAAAGGTATGAATGGGCCACCTGGACCACCTGGACCAAAGGGAGATAAGGGTTATAATGGATTGCCTGGTATGACTGGACTTTCTGGACCAAAAGGGTCCCCAGGTCATCCAGGTCCTATGGGACCCCCGGGGCCTATGGGTGCACCTGGTCCTAAAGGAGACTGTGGAGAAGGAGGACCTAAAGGTCTGGATGGAGCCCAGGGTGACCCTGGTCCTCAAGGGTTACCTGGAAAGGATGGCCTGCCAGGAGACCTTGGGGAGCCAGGACCAAGAGGCCCACCAGGACCAATTGGTCCCAAAGGAGACATCGGACATAAAGGTCTACCAGGTGCCCCTGGCCCTTCAGGACCTCCTGGTCCCAAAGGAGAAAGAGGATTACCAGGTGAAATGGGACCTCAAGGCCCTAAAGGAATCCCAGGAATGAATGGTGCAGTAGGACCAATTGGGCCTCCTGGTCTTCAAGGAGTAAAAGGAGATTACGGTCCTCCTGGTCCACCAGGCATTACAGTTGAAGGGAGTCCAGGTGTACCAGGTCCTATAGGACCCCCAGGAAAAGAAGGCTCATCAGGACCCCCTGGGCAACCCGGTCTACCTGGCCCTCCTGGATCACCAGGTCCACCGGGAGCACCTGGTCTGTCGCCCGAAATGGCAGGAGTGCTCTCTGAGATGGGCCCAGGTCTAGATGGTGTTAAAGCTGGAAGTTATGGCAAGAAGGGCAAGTATGGAGGCAATGGGGCAGAAGTAATGGGTCCTAGTGGGCTGGAAATGCCAGCATTCACAGCTATAGCAACGACTCCTTTTCCACCTGTGGGCACTCCAGTCATCCTTGAGAAGCTCTTGTACAACGGTCGCCAAAACTACAACCCCCAGACAGGAATTTTCACTTGTGACATACCTGGCATTTATTACTTTGCCTACCACATTCATTGCAAAGGAGCTAATGTTTGGGTGGCTTTGATGAGAAACAATGAGCCTGTAATGTATACATATGATGAATACAAAAAGGGTTTCCTAGACCAAGCATCAGGGAGTGCAGTATTACCTCTACAACCTGGGGACACTGTGTACATTCAGCTACCCTCAGATCAGGCTTCAGGACTTTATGCTGGACAGTATGTGCATTCCTCCTTTACTGGGTACTTGTTATATCCAATGTAAAACCACAAACTGCAGAAAGAGAAAGGCTTTAGTAAGAATGATGTGAGAGCTTATTTTTGTATGATATAAAGCATGATCATAAATTACCTTACACTGAGCATACTTTTAATGCAAAGTCAACAAATTGTTGATCTAGTCAACAGAGAGGAGAGGACGAGATAAAATATTTTAAGGTAAATATGAAGTCTGGCAATCTATATAAACAGTAGTTTTCATCATATGAAGATTAAGAGATGGTTTAATTGGGAGACCAAAGATTTTTCTTTTACAGCATTGGAAGATATATAAGAATGTAAAAACAGCATAGAAAAATGGCTACAGTGGTACTTTCATACACAAAGTGCCAAAAACTCTTAAGAGTACAAATTGTTAGTGTAAACATGGAAGTGAACATGTGAAGTATAAGTAAAAGAAGGTAAAAAGAAATTGTATAATGCTAGTTACACTGTTGCAGCGGTGTCAAATTTAGTCCCTGCATGTCTTTAAAATTGGCAGCTACCCCATGTGGCAAATGATGTGAAAGTATAAAACAGCAGGATACAAACTATTCATTTGGGCAGGACTAAGCTTGGGGGTAAAGATCATTTTAATTCAAATTTTTAGTAGACTGGACTGTTACGCTCAAGACGTGAGTGAAGGAATTGTATGTTTTAAGGGAAGGCTGTTATTGGTTGGTGAGTTGAAATTGGCAGTTAGTGTGCTCTTCTTTAGAAAGAGGCTACACAAAGCATAGATGGCCAAAAGTAAGTCAATAACCTGAGTATGTTGCTGGCTTATTATTGATCTTGAGTGAGATTTAAAGAATAAGAATGTAATGTTATTTTTATGTTTTATTTTTTGGAGATAGGTTTGTGGTTGTTGTGCTGTATTAGAATTCAAAATAAGACAAAATTTTGCTCTGAGCTATTAAAACCACTCAGTATACTCTAATAAATATTACAACATGATCATCAGAAAATTTCACGATTAACAAAAAATTCTCTATCATGAACTAAACTGTTGAATTATATATCAGCGATATGTGAAAACAAACAGTTTGCATGTGAACACAAAGTTGCATGTGTACGGTTGTACAGGTTATAGTACAAAACAATAGTCCACAGTCAATCCTGCTGATTGCCGACAAGTCTCTGAGTCTTCTTTTCAAGTCAAAACCATTGTTACCTGTTATCACTTTTATTTACTGCTTTTATTTAAAATTCAACTGATTATATTCTGTGACTGTTTTTCGGGACATATTTTTAATATAGAAGCATATCATAATGCATTTTAGTTGTTATGGCCGTATATTTATACATAAGATGGCATCATATGTGGAACACAATTTATAGGTTGTTATTTTGAAGCGAAAATATTTAACAGTCAGGTGGAGTGGTTTCTGTAAAAGAGAGATAACCAAATCAAGCTCCACTGTATCCTCTGTGTTTCCTTTACATAGTTTTGCTGTATTCATTAATGGACTTAAAACAAGTATTTAATGCTGCAGCAATTCATTAACAACAGTTATGTCAGTAATTTATTATTATTATTATTTTTTCTTTTTTTTTTCTTTTTTTTAACTGCTGATCACTTACATGCAATAAAGAGGACAAAAAACATGGGGAAAGAAAATGACCATGGTGCTAATATTGCCATTGTAACCAAATTATCTGTGTATCAATGTTTCAAGTCTGCTATTATTGTCTGTGATGTTTTTCTAAATAAAATTGTTTAATTAAAAAGAATTGTCACTGACATCATCTTGAACTTAACTGAAAGAACATCAGACCCATCTGACTGAAGCTCCTACATCATATTTACAGAAAACAATAAGAACGTGTTGGAAGGCTCATTACTAAAAATGTGGATAGGATTGTCAGTTTATACATACCCTATTAACCTTCAGTTCAATCAGATACCTACCTGAAGACATTTCACCCTGCAAGACAGCTAGGTATCAGCAACCTTTATAAGGTAAGGCATGCAAGAGTTTTCTGCTTGTTGTTTTTGCTGTAGATGTAAAGCATTAGCTATAATAACTGGATTGATTGGCTATGCTAGCATATGTCATGAAACATGGGTTTGGTTGGAAACTTAACTGAATGTCATGGAGGTCACCAGTATGAACATGTTATCATTTAATAGGATAATATCAAATTCTCAAATAGCCCCTGGAAGTCCAGCCTTTTTGGCAAATACAGTTTCAAAGAGTGTGAGAGATACCTTTGCTGGTTTTAGAACCAGTGACTTGAATTCTTCTTCTTCTTCTTCTTTTGGCCACTCCCTTTAGGGATTGCCACAGTAGATCATCTGCCTCCAGCTCACCCTTGGATCCTCTTCTGTCACATCAACCCTCTGCATGTCCTCCTTCACTATCCATAAACCATCTCTATGGTCTTCCTCTTTTCCTCCTGCCTGGCAGGTCCATCTTCAACATCCTCTGTCCAGTATATCCACTATTCATCCTCTGCACATGCCCAAACCATCTCAGCCTTGCCTCTCTAACTTTGTCTCCAAACCGCTCAACCTGAGATGTCCCTCTACTCATTTCTAATCCTGTCCCTCCTGGCCACTCACTCCCAGTGAAAATCTTATACACAAGCCAGTGCACTCCCAGTGGCCCGGATACATAGGGAGGGCTGTGTCAGGAAGGGCATCAGGTGTAAAATCTTTGCCAAATCAAATATGCAGATTATCAGGGACTTTAATTATGTTATTGATTTATGCAGACATTTGCCCCAGACTGTGGAACTCCAGCATCAAGCATATTCTTAAATTAATACATTTATACATCAGGTCATATTCTGGCTGATAACTCATAGGAAAACATTAAACACTACATGCAGAGATACATAGAGGGGTTAAAAGGGACCCAGTGCTTGTGCCCTGTAGATTACCATATCTATACACGATCAGTAAATCATTAATTTAATCAATATTGTCAAAGCAATATTGAGAATCCAGGAAGCATTGGAGTGGACAGAACTACTGGGTGTGTTGTGAAGAGAGGGTGCTGATGCTGATGTTGCTGTGAGAGGTCTATCTGTTGATTGTGCGCATGCTCAAAGCTGTTAGTGACGTTCATTCATCACATCTTTTGTTGATACAAATTTAAACAAGCTAGCTCAGTTGGACGTGTGGAAAAACTCATCCGTAAGCAGCATTGGTAAGCTAAGCACCTCAGTGTGCTGTCGCTACTGGTGATAAAACGATGACAGACTAACATACTAAACGTGTTTGTCCGAAGTAAATGCTAAATTAGGTTAGCTTTCAGGAGCTGCTAATGCTCTAACCCGCTTCAAACAGCAGCCCATCTAATCTGCACGAAAACCGATCGTTTTCTGTTTAATTCGCTGTTTGCATTAGAGAAGTGTGAGACGTGGACAACGGTGTGGCTTATTATGGCTGTTATATAGTTATATTATCTGTCTCCTCACGGTGTCCTTGTGTCCCAATTGCCACGGCTCAGTCTTCTCATATTGGGGCATGAGCAGGTTAAATGTGTCAGATGTCCTGTGCTGGATAATCAGTTAGTCCAGTCTGTACATAGTTCCAGCTTTCAGATGTAAGAAACTCTCTTTTTTCAGCTTTAAACATTAAATATCTTTTATTGTCCTCTGTATTTTAAATGTTCAAATAAAACGTGAAGAAATCACCACTTCAGGATGCTCTGCACATACCAGAGGGACTTTGGTCACTTTATCTGTCTTGTGTCTTAATAGGTTTCTCCAAACATGAAAAACCAAGTGAGGATGACCCCACATTACCAGATGAGGCAAGTATCTATTTCTGATATTTCCCATTAAATATGAACATTATCTCTGGGTAGCAGCCTGATGGTGTGCTTTTCTGTTCTGCAGCGCTTCCCTGAAGTCAGAGGTACGGAAGTTAAACGTGGTCCACTTTCTCATCTGGCTGCTGGTGGCTGCACAAGTGACCGTCAGCCACTTCAACATTGTGTCACAGGACACGGTGTCCATGCCGTACCAATGGGAGTACCCCTATTTGCTCAGCCTCCTCCCTCTGTTCTTCAGCAGCCTGTCCCTCCCAAAGAACAACATCAGTTACCTGGTCCTATCCATGATCAGTGCTGGGCTCTTTTCCTTTGCACCTCTTATATATGGTGGTATGGAGATGTTTCCTGTAGCAAAGCAGCTCTTCCACCAAGGAAAAGCCTTCCGCTTCATTTTTGGCTGCTCTGCAGTTACTGCTACGTACATTGTCATGGTGGTTGCTGCTCAAGTGCATGGCTGGCAGTTATATTACATGAAAAAACTACTGGATTCATGGTTTGATGCCACTCAGGAGAAGAAAAAGAAATAATGGAGTAAAAAATAAAAATGAATAAGGCATGAATGGACAAAACTTGTGTTTTTTGTTTTTGTCTTATTTTATACATGAGTTATGTTTACATCATTGTTATGTAATCTGATGGATCCTGGATCACCATTTTCTTTATTAAAACAGATTATTGTTAATTTAAATAAACTTATTTATTTAAAGCAGTAGATTAGTTTCTTGCACACACAGTTGGGAGTGGGATCCAAAGCACCAACGTAAACATGGAGTCCAGTCATCTTGCTAACTATTCACCTCTAAGTCTAGACTTCAGCTCCTCTCCAATCAAAGAACTGGATAATTTAGGATCAGAATAATGTTGCTGTCTCTCAAAAAATGTTCCTGTGATTTAAAGAAAATGTTAAGTCCATACTTACAATAGTGAAACATTGAATTATATACATACACTTCTACCAAATTGCTAGAAAGTAGGTTTTTGCCATGTGTTCATGTTGTAATCAATACAGTAAGTCTGCCTCTTATTATATTTTTTTTTGTGATAGCATAAAAACCATTCACAATATCTGCCTACAGTCTTGTTTTTAAGATATTCTAATGCAGCATCAGAACATCAGCTTTATTACTGACTATGTAAAGACTAATAAACTATCCATTGTACAGAAAATAAAAACTAAATAAATGCTGTTCAGCTTGATGGCTGAAATTCTCTTATTACTGTCTACGGTCACAGTGCACTTTGTCTTAGACGGTCTGCGGCTGCGCACAGTGAATGCCACGTACTGGTTGACGTTGACAGTCTGGAGGACACTTCCTGATGCTGCTGCCCGGTTCTAGGTAGGCTAGCTAATAGAGTTGATTTTCACGGTTTGGTGAAACCCGTGAAATACATCGTGGTCAAGGCGTCTGATTCAGGTAAAGGCTCTTCTTGGGTTTGGAATCCAGTTATATTATAATTTAGCTATTACGCAGTTTCTATGCTATCACTTACTGTTATGTTGCTAGGTGGCTAATGTTACGTTGGCTACCCAGGGAGCTAACGCTACTCTAGCTCGTCCAAACAGGTGTCGGGACTGATACAAAGGAAGTTGTTTAACAAAAGATTCGCTAATTTGCTAATCTATTCGGATTTAAGAAGGGCGAAGTTGGGAAAATAACAATTTATACTGTTTTACCTAGCTCTATTACAAGTCACTATTATTAGTTACACGGGAAACAGCTTGTTGCCGAACCACTGGTATAAAGTAAAAGCTAAGTATTATTTTACCGCAACTCCTTCAACTATACAACAGGAGACTAAATGTATTATCGCCTTTTTTTTTTTTTAGCGTCCGTAGTGTACACTATCAACACTGACATGGCAGTGATGAAACGGCCTAACAAGCGTTAGCAGTCATTGCTGTTGATGGGCCACTGACAGATGACTGCGACTCCTAGTCATTTAAAACTCAGTTTCGCTTCGGTGACATTTTAAACGTTTAAACGTTACAACGCTCCAGAAGTTGATTTGGTACAACCAGTTTCGGTGTATGTTTCCAGAAATATGTTTCCAGTCGTCCCCATTGAACTCCACTGTACGCTAAACGTTAGCTACCACCCAATCCCTAGCATCCAGCCAATTACTCATCTGGCACGGACAGTCGGAGCCGGGGTAGTATATTGTTCAGTTTACAACATCAGGAGGCAACGTCAGAGTTAATCCAAAGCGTGACTACACACAAACAGTGAGGTTTACGTTAATTTATCACAGTGTATGGACCCCACCTCATCATCGCAGGCCTCTTATTGTATACGAAAGTGTCGCTTTAACCAATCGGATGTAAGTAGTTAAATTCTAACTTGTAATTACTTCGTATTAATTTCTATGATTTACCAAATAGAGTTGAAAGCTTTCTCCTATCAGAAGGGATAATATTTTGGGTCAAAGTCTACAAGGAGTTCTGTAATTGTATGGTCTTTGCCACCTCACTGGAAGATGCTTGACCCTTAGACTCTGCAGTGAAATGATTTTGTTGCTGGGGGAGACTGATCAAATCAGTACAGGGAAGAGCTCTTCTCTGTGCAATCCCAAACATGTCTTAGTCAATATTAAAAGAGCTTTGTCACACTAAAGTTCAGCATAATTCAATTGCCCTGATTAATGTGACAGCCACATTTTAATCATTCAACTGTTTTCACAGCAGCAGACCTGTTGGCCTACTTACTCTCACCCAGTGTTTTACATTATTTTCACAATTTTGGAAAAAGAAATCCCACACACATTGCTTTTTCTGTATTTAATGTATAATGACATATTCTATTCTGTATTCTGTACATTAAGTAATAAATAATTGAGAGCTTTGAATGGCAAGCAGTTATTATAATTTTGCTGACTAGTGGTGCAACATGCATGCCAATTTTTTGTGCTCTGGCGTTCAAACTGTTAAAAATACAATTTTATGATACATTCTGTCATGTTCAGTATTACTGTTTTTATCCTACTGCTACTATCTCAGCGTCAGCAACAAAATTCCATTTGAACCCTGCAGAGAAAAGATTATGAAAATAAATGCAAATGATCTGCATGAGTATGTAATATGTTGTTTTGCTTTTCTACTACAGCCCTTTTCACACATGCAATTTGGAATTTGAAACTATGCAAGTTTCTGCATACTTTCCCGGCGTTGAATGAATTTGGAGGGTTGAATAGAAAGAATTTTTACAAAACAGAACATGGCATAATAATTGTTGTATCTGAATTATCTTGTTTTGTTAATCACCAGAAGCCAAACTGTAAATACAGTTAAAATTCAATGAACTGCAAAGCCCTACTTTGTTCTAGGGAGCTGGAAGATTAAAGACCGGTTAATGTCTGATGTGACTGCGTATGTGTCACTCTCTGTTCGGTAATGTCTAGAAAAGTTCAGGGCTGCATTGAATTTGTGAAAACCTCTTCTCTACCTTTAAGTGGTGGGAGCAAAAGAGGTCAGACGGCACCATGAACGGCCAGCTGGACCTGAGTGGGAAGCTGATCATCAAAGCCCAGTTGGGCGATGACATCCGACGTATTCCTATCCATAATGAAGACATTACCTATGATGAGCTGGTGCTGATGATGCAGCGTGTCTTCAGGGGCAAGCTGCAGAGTAACGATGAGGTCACTATCAAATACAAAGATGAAGGTGAGTCAGGACACAGACAGGGCCTATGAGGGTCAGGTTACAGGTGTAGTTTATGATGGTAATCTCAACTTTTTTCTTTAAAAGTGATAATTTGCTGTACAGTGAATTCTCTTTTGTCTCTCTTTCCTGTTTACAGATGATGACCTCATCACCATTTTTGACAGCTCTGACCTATCATTCGCCATCCAGTGCAGTAGAATACTCAAACTGACTTTGTTTGGTAAGAAATCAAAACATTTCCTTCCATTTCCATTTGCTTTTACGTATGCTTACGCAGGCATACAATTTTTTGCGTTGATGAATTCAAGGCTGAAGGCTTTAGTCTGTGTTTGGTCTTTTATTTCAGCTGTTACAGCAGCCAGTCACTGGAGGGCAGTCCAGCTTATTTTTCACACAGCAAACCTCAGCTCTTTACTGTCCAGATGAAAATTATCTGCACTCCCTTCTGACTAATTTGTGTTGGAATTTCTCTCTCTTAGCAGTGGTTCAACAAACAAACATTGTGACAGGTAGTAAATGGATGTACTCACAAAATTCCTTTGTGCCAGTCATTCTGGTTCCCAATTTTACATCTTCAAATACGTGCCAGCCCAGATAATTCATCAATCATTCAGTAGCTCAGCAGGTGTAACTCACTGAATAGTTAATTATCCAACCAGCCAATAGGCCTCACCCTAACATGTCAGTCGGAGCTTGTTTTTGTCAGTAGCTGACATATTTTTTTTTTTTGTGTTGTCTGGAGCCTTTTCCAGCTGTCATAGGGTGAGATGCAGGGTACACCCTGAACTCATTGCCAGCCTGTCACAGCCTGGTTAGATCACTGTAGTAAAATATGCTGAACACATAACCTGGAGCAGGTTATGTTCAGAGTTTGGGTTTAGAATCAGCTGTAAGTGCCACAGTTTTACTCATTATTTTCCCAAAACAAGCTCAAAGTGATATAGGTATTCTTTATTGCTCTCCTTGACTCGCTCCTCTGTCTTAAGCAGGCAGTTCTCAGTTGATAAACTTTGTGTGAAAGAATAACATGCCATGCATCTCCTTTTATGTAAGTCCACATAGAGCCTGAAGCAAAAAGTTGGGGTTTTTAGGTTTTGTCAAGCCAGATAATGCAAAAAAAAAAAAAGAAGCTTGGCTTGGTTTGCAGTACACATCTCAGTCTCGTGGGTAAAGAGTGTTTACTGTTTATGGTTACTGGGAGGAGACGCAAATCCAGCATCAGGGGTCACAAGCTGGTGAACTGGTCATGTCTGTCCCAAGCTCGAATAAATGGAAGGGTTGCATCAGGAATGGCATCCGGCCTAAAATTGGTACCAAATCAAATATGCGGACCATCAACAACTTTGATTATGTTGTTGATTTATGCAGACATTTGCCCCAGACTGTAGAACTCCAGCATCAAGCATATTCTTAAATTTATTAATACATTAATACATGGGGATCCATCTGATGTGGCAACCCTTTGGGAAAGCACCTTCAATATTAATATTTAATCTTTTAGAATTGTAATGTTGTGATGAAAATTGTAACGTAGAGGGTGAGCTGAGTGTGAAAGCGATGCAGTTGATTCACTGGACAATCTACATTCCCACCCTCACCTAAGGCCATGAGCTGTGGGTCATGACTGAGAGAATATGATTGCAGATACAAGCAGTGGAAATGGGTTATCTCTGAAGGGTGTCTGAGCTCCCTCTTACGCTTGGTCATTCAGGAGGGGCTCAGAGTAGAGCCACTACTCCTCCACGTTGAAAGGAGCCAGTTGAGGTGGTTCGGGCATCTGATTTCAGAATGCCTCCTAGGTGAGTTGTTTTGGGCAACTGGTAGGAGACCCTGGGACAGAACCAGCATGAGCTCGAGAGGATATATCTCTCGGCTGGCTTGGGAACGCCTTGGTGTCCCCCACCCCCCAGAAAAGCTGAAGAAGGTTGCTGGGGAGAGGGAGATCTGTACATCTCTGCCTAAACTGCTGCCCCCACGACTGAGACCCAGATAAGTGGCAGAAAATGAATAGTATGAATGACAATGAATGGTAATTTTTTTTTTTTACACATCAGTACATATAAAAATGCTCTTTCTTTCTCAGCATGTTATATGTTTTTAAGTCACAGCAAAGCTATATGTTTATATAAAACAACGTGCACAACATAATTTGAATCTGTGAAATACACAAGTTGATTCTTTCAATAATCATATTTTCTGGCAAACCATTTTTACAGTACTGGTGTTTTGTTATTCTGTAAACACAACAGCCATGACTATGTCCAGTGTTTAGCTGGTGGATACTCTTGTGTTTAGAACGTTGTCTTTCTTGCCTGTAAATAAAAAGTGGTAGAAATTTGTAATACTGTGCCAAATATCATTTTTGGACTCTGGAGATTGGGTAGTAATAACCAGCAAATATTTGAAGCTTTGGCCACCTCAGTGTACAGCCTCCATCTGCGTGCTCACTTGTTGAATTGTAGAGAGGAACGCATGCCTCACTGTCCGACCTGACTCAGACTGTGTAGCAGTACTGTCAGTAGGTTTTTACAGTAGGTGCTTTTTTTTTTGTTTGTTTGTTTGCTAAAAAAAGTTGCTTAAAGACAATGAGAAGTTGCTAAATCTTGCAGCAAAGTTGCCAAGTTTGCAGTAGTAAAGTGAATTGAAGTGTGATAAATACCCAGTGAACATTGGGTACCACCCTAAAGCAAAAGTCAAACTTTAGGTGTTTGTTTGGTCTGTAGAATATTCCCTACAGCTGTGAAAAATTGTGAATCATAACCATAGCAAACCATGTATGGAATCTAAACTAATTTAAAAAATGTTTTCACAAGCTTAGAAATGCAGTAACACTCATTCTCTGTACTCTTGAAACTGCGTTAACAACATGATGTTGTTTCCTATGCTCTTCTTTCAGTTACTCCTGCTGTAGCCGCTATTATTAGTCTGGAAGCTGAAAGATTTTTTTTTTCTTCTTTAAAGAAAAAAAAACAAACTTGTTTTACTTCCTTCAAATCAAAACGGAGCCCTGGCTCGTCATCACATGTCGTGACCTCACGTGGAAATTACACCATCCAACATGTGTTGATATTCAAAGGCAGGGAGAGGAGCTGGAATCCCATGACGGCCTGCGTCTCAGCGCAGTGCCTCGTGAGCCCATCCGTCTCTGTTCGGCATTATACAGTCAGACAGAGAAACTTGTGTGAGAGAGGAATGTAGAGTGACCTCCAGTTCATTCTTTTTGCAGTGGAAATTTCACTCTTTGGTCAGTGAGAAGATAATGGCTAAAAGTGGCTTGAGAAGCCTATGTGGTGCAGGTCACATAGAGTTGAATATTTTGAGAACAAGAGTTTTGTTCTGTGTTTCCTGTAGATTAACAGGTTTCAGTTTATTGCCAGTAACCCAGATCCATTGTTAGTTAAATGCTTAGCTGTCAGGGTGTGGTGACAATGATTCCTGCTTGGTGTGGCTGCTGTTGTGAATGGCTTTGTGGAAGCGATCGACGATCCCAGTAATCCCAGGTATTTAGAGTGTGGAGCCAACAGATCATCACTTATAACATGCACATACTTTATTGGTTTCCAACCCAATAAAGTGCAGCAGTCAGATAGCCACTGTTTTTATTTACCACTATGTTTTGAGCTAAATGTCTTCCTCACATTTTGACGGGCCACTTAGCTGTCAGGCATTGTTTATTAATCACATAGTTCCAGTGTCATGTTTTGTCCAGCACATAATGTGAAGTTCACAGGATTTTATTGTCAGCCGTCAATCCCTATAAATACTTTCATTAATAAGTCTGCAGGCATTGAGGTGTTTCTGGGAGCATGAGCCAACACTGTTTGATTCAGCTACCTCATTAAACTACAGTCTGACCCAGATATTCTAGACTGACTCTCATCTAGACCCTGATTAATGTCAACAAGCGGTTCTATACAGTATTACCCCAATTAGGGAAAATAACACAATAAATGAGATACAGAATCAGCAACGTTCAAAAACGGGGGGTTGTAGTTTAAAAGTGCTCAACAGTAGCTTGTGCAGGGATGGAGATGAGTTTGACTTTGCTTAATCCATATAAAGTAATTTTTTCTGATTTGCTTTCTTGGTGCTTCTGTCTTCATCTTATTAATTGCAGTGAATGGTCAGCCGCGGCCTTTGGAATCCAGTCAGGTGAAGTACCTGCGCAGGGAGCTCATTGAGCTCAGGAATAAAGTCAACAACCTCCTTGATACCTTGGAGCCCCCCACAGAGCCTGGTCTGGCTGCTACAGCACCAGACAGTGGTAAGCACACTCACAAACTAGATCAACAAATCAGCTGATCTAAGCTTATTGCCAAACTCAGTATTGGTAAGTAATCATAAAAATACAATTAAATATGTACACGAATTTGTACTGTGGACAAGAAAGACTTACTTGATCATCAACAATTCTTGTTTTGCACACCTACAAACACACCTACAACCAGGTGGTTTGATGGTTCTTCTTTTTGTAGTTTGTGTTTTATTTAATTTTTCTGTCTCAGACTTTGCTCGTTGGGTCTTGCTGTAATCTCGCTGACGTGGACTGCATGGCCTCCTTAACAAATAAAAGTGGTTCATAGTCCACAGTATTGCTGTCAATTATAAGAGCTGTATCCCACAAAGACATTGGCACCAGACTGAGACGGTTTACTAGAGTCAGTCACTGTTGGAATAATTCAGTAAATCTTTTTTAAACGAATATTTGTCTGTAGTTAGACACTAAATTTGTTACATACTGGATCAGTCCAGTTTGATTGTGGTCAATTGCGCCCACATATGCGTACATGTTGAGCAAAAATAAGGTCTTTCCAAATCATTATAGCTGTGACCAAAGCTTTTATGTTTGGAGTTATATTATATTATAGCCATAGGCTGCTACATTAAAGCTGATTTTGGGCTGCAGTTTGAAATTCTCTATGGACTCTAAAGTGACAGATTAGTTATTTCTCATCAGTTTTTAACAAATGTATGCTCATATGATTTTTTTTTCTTACTTTTTTGCTATTAAGGATGATCTTTATTTTGCATCCATGCTTAGACAGGTGGATGTAATTTGACTGAGTTAAATATAAGAGAATAATTGAGGATCTGGCTGGCTCTGTTTGTGAGGAACGCCTAAACCCTCATTCGTCTTATATTACATTTTTGTCTGCATGGCATATTAACAAGCCAAAATATTGCCTTAGTGCCACATTTACTCTTTCCTTTCTGCTAGTGCTTAAACGTTTTTGTTTTTAAAAAACTGTGTTTCTAGAGTCAGTGGATGGACGTGAAGGAAAAGTTGTGGCAGCTGACCCCTCAGTGAAACAGGCCACTCCAGTCAGCGCAGCTAGTATGTCAGCCTTCGACCCGTTAAAAAACCAGGACGAGGTCAACAAGAATGTCATCTCCTCATTTGGCCTGAGTGAGGACCAGGCCCCAGGTAGAGCACATGGTACAACTGCAGAAGATAGAAGAAGATGTTATCTTTAAGAATTTTTTTATTTTATTTTTTTGGTGTGTAGTTTCTATATGAAGTGTTAATGTCCCCTCTGTCTGTCTGTGTCCTTGTGTACGATGTGTGTATAGCTCCCCCAGCGGTTGCAGCAGAGGAGCGCTCAGGAACCCCTGACAGCATTGCTTCGTCCTCATCTGCAGCGCCTCAGCCAGGAGTGCCACCTCAGCCACAAGCTCCCTATCCTGGAGTGCAGCAGGGACCCCCAGCAAGCATGGATGGTGAGACAGACGCTCCCACATCTACTGTAGGAAATACAAAAGATATGTAGATATATGTCTTCTAAATAACAAATAATCACAGCACAGGGTGTCAGAGGCCCTGCAGTGTGGGTGATTAAGCAATTACATGTTTTACAGTGGTGCTGTTAAATGGGATATTTTTCCAACTGCTTTTTGCCACCAAAGTAGCCTTACTAAAATGTGACCACCTGCTGAGCAAGCATGTTTACAAATGCTGATCCAAGAGTATTTGTTTTCCAAAAGGTAGTTCTGCCTGAAAAATTTAACTGAGAACAGGATGGAAGAAAGTATATAGCATCTTTTACAATAAAAGGTCTAGAAATGCACTCGTCAGTTTATTAGATACATTCTGCTAAAGCTGCTTGTTGAATACAAGAATCCCCCCAATCCCAGTCTCTTGTAAAATTTCACCATTATTTTTTAGGATGCAGTTTGTAGCGTTGAACTTCTTTTTAACCTGCCTTCATTGACTTAAATAGAAGGGGTCATTCCATGTCTCCTGAATCAGATACATATGCATTGTGTATGTGTAATCTTGCAATAAGTAAAGCTCTAGAGTATGGAGGTTGCAGCAGCTGGTACTGTTATCATTTTGCAGAGTCGATTTCCATTATTTGCTGTTTGTGGCTCATTAAACTTTATCTTTCATCTTGCCAAAGAAACATAACAGAATAGACCTAGTGGATATTCATGGAATCTAAGAATGTTGTTTGGATCTGAATAGAAATATAATTACATTTAAAAGAACACAATGGGCCTCATTCACAAACAGTGCGTACACACAAATCTGTGCTTAAACCAAGTGTAGGAACATTTCACACACAAATCTGGGATTCATCAATTATTTTCTTTCACAAATTTGTTTGTACAAAACAAAAATTTAGAATTGCCTCAGTTTATGCCTATGCATATGATAAATAATTTCATTTCTGTGATTATTTATAGTTTTCCAAAACAACACAAATGAAAAAAACATGCACATAAAATTTTAAAATTAATTCAATGTAACAAAGAATAAATATTTACTGAAAAAAAACTGTAGCCTGTAGCATGCCTTTAAAAAACAAAACAAAAGACCCAACATATTTTAATAAGCAACGCTTTCATCTAGGTTTCACCAGTCCAGACACAACGGAAAACAAAGTTCCTGATATTTCATACACATTTGTGATCGTAACTGAGTTTTAAATGCTTACCATATTAAAACCACATTCATTGTCTCAGGGGATGCAACATTCAATAACTGCTCAGTTATTGCAGTCTGAGGCTCCTAACTGCTTATCAAGTTCAGGGTCATGCTGGAGTTTAACTGAGCTGACCTAGGGCGAGAGGAAAAGTACACCCTGGACAAGTCGACACTGTTGTTTTAGTTACTTCAATCGGAAATTCAGTTTTTTAAATGCAGGTTGCAGATACCGAGCAGGAGCCAGTTGATTTAGAACAAATTGAATTCACTTAAATATGGTGGTAAGAACAAAATTGGCTGATGTGCACATTTCATGAATCCAATGGTAAATCTGTGTGCACTGATTTTGTGCACAGGGTAAGAACATTTCATCACTCACAGTAGTGAATGAGGTCCAGTGATTCCATTACATAGGCTGATTTTACTGCACCCTAAGTGTGATTTACATCGACATATTTGTTTTCCATTTCCCATATTCAATTATTATTCCATGTACTGTGAGCTGCTTTCCTTTCTTGGCAGTCAAACCCATTCTGCTGTTGAAAAAGCAGATTTTTTTTTATTTTTTTTTAAATGACAGATTACCATTAAGCCTTACTGCAGTTTAACCTTAAACACAGTTTAAAACATGAGCATCCATGGAATAAATATTTATCTCTCAGCAGGCCTTATTGCAGCTCTCCCTTGTGTGCAGTCCTTGATAAAGATAAATGAACAAAAGATACCAGGCAGCATGCTGGGGAAAAAAAAAAATTCTCTTAACACTGCTATCCAGCTATTGGGGAATTTGGTCTTACATGCCAGTCTCACTTGTTCTCATTCTTTATCCAAACCTCTCACTTAACATTTTCATTTCATTGTGAAAGACAGCCCAGACAGGTGCAGCCACAGAGGTGAACCATTTTGTATCGTTTCACTCATTGCTGTGAGTGTGTTGGATTGTTTTTAGCTTGTGGTTTGGCTCAGCTGAATGTGGAGGCCAGTAGAGTGATGAAATTGCCTCATGTTGCACCCTGTGAGAGCTGTAACTTTCACTCTGAGCAGTCACTCCGCTGACTCCTGACCACACCTGCTGCACTGAAGATCAGCACACAAGTTGTATGACTTCCATTTAACTGGTGGTTTGCGGTTTGGCCTGGTTAGAGTAGCAGGACCTATCCACAGGGCATAGTAAGAGTTTAGCTGGTCCAGAAGAGAGAGGGGGTTAGCCAGCAACACGCTATGTTTTACTCAAACAGTCAGCTGAACAGAAAGCTGTTCATGATTCCTTTTTTCCTTCTGTAACAGGAGGATTAAGAAAGTCAACACGAGTTTCTGACAAATATGTTATTACAAATATGTAATAACTTGTTGATCTGAAGCCTCATTTATAACTGTTGCATAGGCAAAAAACTGGGCCATCCATGCAAAAAGCTGGAATCTATAAGAACAAATTTGATGAGAGAATGTGTGCAATTATAGTAAAACTGACAAAAACTTGAAGACCTCTTAAGTCTCAGTCACACAGGCCTAGAGACCTGTCTGTTACCATCTGGCAAGGACCGGTCGTGAGGGGGAAAATGTGTGTTCCCCGACAGGTTGCGAGTGGTTGCTAGAGGTTGCTGGCAGTCTATGTGAAATCGATTGCTAAAGCCCTATTCACGCAGGCCCAGAGGCCGGTCAGTGACCACTTGGTAACCACTGGTCGCTAGGGAAAAGTGTGTATTACGCGAGTGGTTGGAGAGTGGTTGCTGGAATTTGCTGACAGTCGCTAGTGTGGTCGCAAACAGGTATACGGTCCTGCACCGAAAACCTCCTTGCAAGCTAGCACTAGCATGTTGCTGCAGTTGCCAGTAATTTGCATGGAAGACGCCAACATGTCTGCAAACACTCGCAAACTGCTTGCCAAGCAGTAGTGAAACTGTGAAAGCTGCGACACAAACTGGAAATGGAGAATGTTCGCTTTCAAAGTAAAAGATGCACCTTTTGAAATGTGTTGCTTGCAGGACCAGCCAGAACCTTTGCTTTGAAGGTGAATGTTCTCTGTTTCTAGTTTGCATCACACTTCTTAAAAATTCGCTACAGCTTAGAGAGTAAATGGCAAGTGTTTTCAGACAGGCAGTCTTCCATACAAACCACGAGCAGCAGTCTGCTAGTGACCAAAGCAATCACAAGGACATTTTTGGTGCAGCACCCTCTTTTATATATAATATACATTGTGTCACTGAAGTCCTGATGTGGCTGTGTGGGTACAAAAAAAACCAAACAAACAAAAACTTTTAAGAACATACCCAGCTATATACTGGATGTAGGGACTTGGATGTGAGATATTAAGTAAGCTGACCGACCCTTAGTGTTTGACATGAGATTCACCTGACACATCTGTGTAAGCAAACTTTAACCATGCTGCACTCTTAACTTCGCTGTGCAGGGAGACGAGAGGAAAGCTCATTTCCCCACAGAGATCAGTAAAGAATTACTATTACACAGCTGAGGTTAGATATGATCTTCTAAACTCAATCTCCATGCCCAACATGGCAACAGTTTGTCATCTGCTTTTCTGTTCCTTAGTTTTGGTGTTCCTTTTCTTACTTCCAAAGCTGCAGATGGTTGGCACACAAAGACAGTAAACTACATCCTGCACAGGCTCCTCTTCAAAACGACCCTGTCCTCACTCTTTTCCCTCACGTTATTTCTGTCCTCGGTTGCAGACTAGTGTGAAAGCCTCAAGGCAAATCGGAGCAACCAGTCAATGCAAAAGAATTTATAAAAAGTTAATACGTGAGATTGGATGCTAGCTGAGCATGTGTGGTCTTTTAAAGGTAGCCTCAAGCTCACTTTTAATGCAAGATTAGGTTACTTGTTACCATAAGAATTCTGCTAACAAGATCCATAAGCAGATGGTAAAGATTTAACCCATCATCTGATGGACCCTTGGCAAAAATTGTACATCTCTGCAAGAAAGAAAGAAACTGTAAACACGTGCGCATGTAACAGTGACTCAGAACAGTTACGTGAGGCTCTTTATCAGATGGGCAGATGTGTGTTCGGTGTGAAATGTTTATTTAAATATAGGACCTCATTACTTCTCCTTAAGGCATGTGGAGAGGTCAGCAGGACTACAGCCAAAGTGAAAATCATTCATCTGCCTCCTGTCATATCTTTTGCCCCTGATGGTTGACCTCTTGGCTACACTGCAGTGAAATGAACCCCAGGGCCAAAAAGGTCGGACAGCCGTGCATCCTTCCATCTCTCTTACATAACACTCATGATGGATTACAGACGAGGAGAACAGGAGAAGCCAATTTCACACACATGCCTCGCCACACATTAAAGACTGTAGCGTTCATGCTAAAGAACATACCAGATGGTTGCCACAGCACTGCAGTGTTTATAAAGAGACATCAAAGAGGTATTCTTTCTAAGTATTTAGTTGTCAGGGGTCTCTCAAACCAATGCAAAGAAATGTGAGGAGTTTTTGGACTGGATATTCCAGCAGACATTACTTTGTACGGTATGGAATGTGTTGTTGTGGAGTAATTCCTCTGTAACATGTAGTTATGGATTTATTTTGAAGTGCAATGAGGTTCAGGCAGTACAGAATAATTTGATAGGTGCTTAAAATCGCCTTTCAGCTTTCCTCTTGTGTAGATTCTCAAGAGCTGTGGAAAATAAGCACCAGTTTTTACCAGAACTTGAAAATCCAGTGAATCCTGGATCCAGCCCTCTTTCATTATGCCTTCTCTCTTTGTGCTTTTCATGAGTCGCCACCCCAATTATTTGCCAGGCAGGAGATTTGGGGGTAGCATTTAGGCCTTGTTAAGGGAGAGTACAGTTGCTTGCCAAGTCTTTGCATGTTTGCTAAACACTTAGGTATTTGATGGAAAATGTAATGGCCAAATTAAAGCAACAATAACAAAAAGATTGCTAGGTGAAAAAGATGTGCAGTGGCATCAGTTTCAATCCGTGTTAATCAAACGGTGTAGCAGGTGTCCTTGGATATTTAAAAGCCTTTAAAGAATTACTATTTAAAGCAAAGTATTAGGATGACTAGACTTTTAGACATGATCATTCTCCTTATGTGCCTGTAGGCGGTGTGGACTGGTGAAGTCATAGTTAATAAAATCCCTGCAGGAAGTCACTGTCTGCAAACACAGGCACGTCTTCTTTGTTGTGACGCAAGAAAATTCTGATTATGATTATGTCTGCGAGCCTGTAGTGTTATTTTTTTTCTTTATGTCTGCTCAGGCACATGCATGCTGCTCTCTCGCTCAAAGCCAAATCTTACTGTAATGTGCCACAGATCGATCTCTGTGGGAGATTAACAGCAGATAGTTATATCAGAGTGGTTGCAGCTGTTTTCATTGAGGCAGTTATGTGTTATTCTGTCCCGATGCACAGGTGTTTCCATGAAGATCATCCCACATGTGTCTGGGGTGGATCAGATGATGTTGGATCTCAAAAAAAGCCAAGTGTCAATGCAACCAAGGGGCTTTCGAGCTGTTGAAAATGTGTAAATGCATCCAATTATCTGCGGTCCATCGTAATCTTTAATCCTCCCAGATGTCTGTGGAAGTAGCCTGCTGATAATGGTAGTTAGAGTTACACTATTACACCAAAATTAACTGTGGAAAAGGTCATTGAGCTGTTTAAGCACTGATTATTATAACAGCTGAAAGCAGCAGGTTTGAGAGCCAGTGAAGACAATAAAACCTCTGTCTTGCTTGTAGTCAATTAATAGTATTTGTTAACTGCCTGTGTTGTTTAGGGACAGTCCAGTGTTTGTTCCAAGTTCACTTATTTAAAAGCATTGCTGAGGGGCATGAACGTAATAAATGGTGGCTCATATTGCTGTTTGACAATATTCTTTAGCTCTGATCACGATTGTCTCTGCCTCTTCAGGTCAGGTGTACCAGCAATACCAAGCTCCAGGTGGATACCCGCCTCAGCAGCCAGGTGCCCCACCTCAACAGCAGTATGGTGTGCAGTACCCTGGTAAGAATAAAAGTGGTCATGATGTAAACAGAAAAATGGGTAGCTGAAGTGGATTCCTTTTACCTCTGGAGAGAATTAAAGAGACTCTGCCCTCTCTCAGCAGGATACAGCTCTCAGCCCGGAGCCCCTCCCCAGCCACAGCAGCAGTTTCAGAACTACGCTCCTCCCTCCTCCCAGGCTCCGGCCCCTGGTGCGGCCCCAGCTCCAGGCTTCCAAGGTGGGCAGCAGCAGCAGCAGACCCATCCATCTCAGGGAGCCCAGCAGTATCCACCAGGCGCGTTCCCCCCACAAAACTACACCTCCCAAGCCTCCCAACCTGCTAACTACAGCATACCGCCCAGCTCCCAGCCCGGCTCAGGGTACCAACCCCGCCCAGGATACACCCCACCTCCAGGCAACACTGTCACCCCTCCACCTGGAGCTGGCAACCCGTATGCCCGAAACCGCCCCCCTTACGGCCAGGGATACGCTCAGCCAGGACCTGGGTACCGGTAAAAGAACATAGTGGATGTTACTGGTCCCATCATCATCCTATATGTGGCTCTAGCTATATTTGGAGTGGGTGCACGAATCAGGTTTACTGCTCTGCACCCTCCCCCTCCCCTCGTACAAATATCAAACCCAAATATACAAAAAAACACCCCCCAACCCCAGTCTGATGGTTAGTGTTTGTACGCTGTCACTCCAACACACCACTCTGTTCTGGCCCTGGTGTATGCTCCTTGTGTTATTTTTCCCGTCTTCTCCCGCCACCTCCGCTGTCTGCTCGGCCCTCTTGTATCTGTCATGGTAAAAATGTAACCAGTTTGTATGCACACACCTGGTAAACCAAAACAGGCTGTTGCACAAACTGTCCTTTTCATGGTAATGCTTCATTTTGAGAGAAAAAAACAAAACAGCATCTAGTTTGCATTTACGGCAAAAATCTCCACCTGTTGTCTTGAGTTTATTTGACATAGATGCGTTCATAAAAAACACTATCTCAATGAAAAGTTACCCCTTAGTCATGTTTTTTTTTTTCTTTTTGATCAATTTCACCACCGTGTCGGTATTAAAGATGTGTACAATGATGGTGGGAACACTAGCTAAGTGATGGCTTATGGGAGGTGTAGATCCCTGTGTCATGAAGAGGACTTCTTTGTTTAGCTTATGTCACCTTCAGTAAAGCTAGCTTATTCCTTTATCTTATCACTGGTTTTTACTAATATCAAATCAAATTCCTCCTCCAAGTGAGATTAGTTGTTTATGTATAAATTGTAACATTTTTTTTCTTTGACCTAATAAATGATTGAGACCCATTTGGAGTCCTTTTTTTAAAATTTTTTTTTTTTTTATCTGTTGATTGTGTTGCTCTCAGCCCTGTGGTGTCTTGCAGTCTTTTCCTTAATACACTGACTGTCTGTGGTTTTTATGAGTTCATGTCTGTTAAGTTTGGCTTTTCTCTTCCTCTTCTCCCCCGCCCGGATTTGGAAAACCGTGGTAATGCTGGTATTTCTATTTCATTTTCCTGCATGTGGGATGTGGTTGGACTTTCATGTCAAACTGTCTCACTGAGTGAGAGGAATTGAGCATAAAGAACATTTAGAGAAGGGTGTGTAATATGTCTCACCACCTGGTCTGTGCCAAATTGAGATTGTTCTGTAGATGTCTTTGTCCACAGTTATTGATGGCACAATATTGGGGTTTGGTGTCTGCCTCTGTATATGAATGAAGTGTGCTAGTGCTCATGCATGCAGAGTTGATGCATAGGCATTTGCTTTCTTACAGAAAGAGGACTAACAAGATCACACTATTTAAAGCCTAACCCATTAGCGTTCACCCTCTTTTTACCAAAAAAAAAGCAGGGGAGTGTAATTCAACAAGTTTGTGCATCTGAAGAGAAAGGAAAGACAACTGTTTTTATTTGCATTTTTATTACAAAGATACATACCTATATATATTATACCAGACCATTTCCTGGTGGGGCTAGTAACTTTCCTCGAGTCTTTTCTGGTTGACAGGCAGTGACTTGTCCTTTTACAATGTAGTTAACTGTTTACAAAATCGTAAATGGTGAATGGTCTTTTTTTTTTTTTTTTTTTTTTTTTTTTTATTAAAATTTAAAAAAAACAAACAAACTTTT
>VUQI01047161.1:0-11198 GCA_015106735.1 Paratilapia polleni | reverse complement strand
TTGTCATTTGAATTAAAAACACAAGAGCTGATCAACACAGGGACACATGTCAGCTGCTTAATGGATGGAGAAAATTCAGCTTAGCGCTGTGATCACCAGGTGCATGATGTGTTAGAAATGAGCCTCAGAGGACATCTGGTGAGCTGACAAGACCTTAAGATTTGAGCCTTAATCAGCCAGCTCCCCTGTGTCATGCTGAAATGATTAGAGTACCAACTGCCTAACAGTACACTGTGAATCGATGCTAATCGCGGCCTGGGAACTAACATATACAGTGGCATTTCCATACAAGTAATACGTCTCTTCTGTGAGGGTTTATCATGGATTTGACCTGCATTAGATGGTTTGCAAAACTTGCCTGACTCTGTGCTAAAAGTCACAGGATCAGTGGAGGGTCCGGCTCCCAGCTCGTTCTTTGGTGTTACTTTGAATTCATAACTGAAAAGAAATAAATATTAAGAACAAAAAAAAAAAAAAATTAATTATACACAGAAAGAAGAAAATACACAGGAGTGTTTGACAGCTAAGTGTGGGTTCACACTTAGAATAACACACACAGAGCTGATGGTTATTCCACGTGGTGCATTCAGATGTGCTGGCAATAGCTCATCTAGCAAACCCAGCCCAGGGGAGGGTTCTGGTGAGTCTTGAAACTCCAGATGCTGAATTCTAATTGAAAACTCAGTGACCCACTCCACCCAGATTTCCTCAGCTTTTTGTGTCACTTTGGCCATTTTGTGTGAGCAAAACCAAGCGTGACTCACTGCATGGGCTTCGAGAGTTCAAGAGAATCTGGAATTAACTTTAAGTGACGCACGCTCAGAGCGCTTCAGTGCAATTTAATACTTTACTCTTAATTCCGTCAATAGTGAACCTTATTAATGCAATCAGCCATTTTTTCAGCCAGACTGCTTTTGTTCATCTACAGATTTATATAAATAAACCTGGAGTTTGAACCCGAACGAGACTAAAGGGTTATATCATAATGCCTGGGGTGCATACCTGCTCTCCGGTTTGAGATTCTCCACGGCTGTGTGCGTCTGGTTGGTTGTCAGTACTGACATCTCTCTTCCATGCGGGCCTGTAGTGGTGGATACAACTTCATACTCTGACAAAGAAGAAAAGGGAGAATTCACACAGCGCTTTTAATCAAAACATTTCACATTTCAGCTGTGTCTATTCATTAAATAATTTTGAAAAGGGTGACATTTTGATAAGAGAGATGTGAGAACTTGAGGCAGAACATGTCTTTTACAGCTGTGATGTGTTGCTTCACTGCCCCCAGACCTTTGATTCACTTGTTACACATGGTTTATAAGTTAGCTTAAGAAACCATTTTTATGGCTTTATAGAATGATCTTGGCTAATATCCACAAGCCCACAAGTGGTTAATAAAAAGAGGTTGTTCAGCCTAAACTCTTAATCAAGACTTGCAAGCAGGTATAATGAAATCTAGGCACCTCACACAATTCATGCAACTAGAAGGCAGAGAGTTTTTCTAAATAAGGCTTTCAACCTCAATTCAGTCATTCTTAAAAAATATTAGAATTTCCTTTGCTTTTCTTTGCATACCTCTGGTTTCATTGTCAGTTTTCTGCCAGTCAAGAATGACAAAGGACGGGCAACCCTCCACAGTAACCACAGTGAGGTTGGACGGAGGTAGGCGGGGAGGACCAGTCACATTCTGATCGCTGCCTTCCTCATCAGGGAAGTAAGCGAGGGAGGAGGTGATAGAGCACGGCTCTTCTGGCTTCTTATCCGTCTTGTAGATGACATGGGGAGCTGTATGTTGATACAGTAAGAATTGGAGCCATTCATTTTTTTCACTTATGCCACCTCAAGACACTGATTGGTGTTGCTAAAGAGCAGATTAATTCAGTGATGACTTTAAGATCTTACCTATAAAGCGCGGATTGCCCATGCTGTCTACCTCTGACAAAGGCAAAGGCCTGAATATGGAGGAGTTTTCATATATGTCAAAACGGCTGGCTGGAAAGGAAACAGTTTAGAGGAGTCGGGGTTAGTTTGATGAGCCAGGAGTCCCTGGCAGCTCTCCCTGTCTCAGTTTTACAGCTTTGGCCCAGGTCAGTGACCAGCTAGCCCAGCACCTGCTCTGGCCTGCATTCAGACTCTTTGTGTGCTTCTTAGTGCTTAACTTTTCTTTTCTCTTTATCTTTCTACTATACACAGCTGCATTACCAACATATTCTCTATATTAATGCAATGTCTGCAAAGCTCTTTCAGTCTCATATACTTTTACGCTGAGGTAATTTTGCATGCATGTGACGATGTTCCTCATAAGAAACATTACAAGATGTGCTGCTCATACTGTTTAGTGCAGGGGCTGAGGTGGTCGTCTGTTGTCTGCGCTCTTGCTTGGGTTTGGCTGTGACCAGAGGGAATGGCTTCAAGATGGACTCCTTTTCTCCTTGTTTCAGGTCCATGAGTTTATCTGAGGACAGAGCAGCAGGAGGAGAGATCAGTTCTTCTCCCTCATTGTCTGACTCACAGTCATACACAGTTGCGATCCATCTGCTCTGGCCATCCTCACTGAGCAACTCAGCGGCCTTTTCCTGGCTGCTGAAAGACCAGAGATTGATTGTTGAGTAATACCTCGGGTGTCCTTTAAAGTGGATGGAGGGCTGCCAGAATGCATACTGCTGAGACCAAGGATGCCCAGATGCACTCATATGCATGCAAAAACACACTTGCTTAATGCTCACAAGTGCATTTATGTGAAAATGATGACAGAAACGAGGCAATTAGACAGCTGAGATGAGCTGTTAAATGCAGCTCTGTGCACTAGTAAACACTATATATTCCTTTGCAAAATATTTTGAGAAATATGGGCACTTTTTATTTGCAAAATACAGCTTAGGATGGTGGTTCTCAAACTGTGAAGGACAAATGTGTTACAGCTGAGACTTACTTGACTCTGTCAACTTAAGTTGAATACATGGTGTATTCAACATACAAGTGTAAAAAAGTGTGCTGTCACACTCACAGGCCTATTGAGATTTAGTCCTGCAAGCGTCATGTAGATGCAAAACAGCTGATTTTTTTTACAGGGAAGGGAGGACAGCAAGTGACAAGCCAGTGTGCCTTCAAACTGGCACTCTGAAAGAAGTTTAAAGCAATAGTTTGAATATCTTTGGAAACAGGTTTAGATGCTTTCTTACTGACAGATAAAAAGATTGATATCTGTCTGCTCCATATGAAGCTTAGAATACAGACTTGAAATAGACTGTTTAAACTGTCTTCCAGCACCTCTAGCTCACTTACTCAAAACTTAATATGTTAACAAATCCTCGAGATGTTTATTTATGAAACACTATTTGTTAAACTTGCATTTTTTTTTAATAGTTTTCTTTCATACTTTCCTTTAAAATTCATCGAAAGGAACGCATTAAAGAAAAAGAATGACTGGCTAAAGAGCAGTTTGTGTGTGTGCGTATGTAATTACAGTACACAGGGTGAGGTGCAGTTGTGTTCAGTGATCTGTACGTCATTACTGTTGCCCTCACCGTGGTTACTAGGCTTTCCCACCTGGTTGGTTCTCTTGTTGCCAGGAACAGAGGGCCGCAGAACTGCAAGGAATCGTGGGAAACAAGAGTCTTTTTCAGAATAGAATTCACAAGTGAAGCAAAGCAGCACGTGGTCAGCACTGGAGAAGAGATACCAAACTGAAAATAAGTGTTGATTCATTTAAGAGTGCAAAAATGATCGAGAATGTCAAGTTTAAAGATTCAAAAGGGAGACACAGCAGAGGAGACGTCTGCAGAAATACTTGCACTAAAACAAACGAGAACAGAAACATAAGACAACATAAACATAATACGAGCAACAGTGCAGCAGCCAGGCAAGTTGCATGTGAAGTACCTAGAGGTTTCTTTGTGAAATACTGCCACAGAGGACTACCACGACCTGTGTAACCCCATGTCCGTGTGGAAACTATAAATAAGTGCTTAAACCACTTAGCCTAAAATCTAAAGAAGAATAACTGAGGGGGAAAAAAAAACAAAAACAGACCCATTACTTAAAGGCATCAGGTGAAATGATTTGTGTTTTTTGACTTCCTTCCATGAAAAAAAAAAAAATTGCCATTTGATGCTGACTGACCATAAAATGTTCCACAAAATTCCTCCACCACAGAAAATACAACAAAAAAAAAAAAAAAACAACAATCAACCCAAACAGTGAGATGAATATCACATCATTTTCACTCTGAGCTGCTTAAATGAACACCAGGAATGAATTGGCTTTAGTGGCTTTGAATAAGCAATCACAAAGAAACACAAGGTTCTGTAATAAAAACACCTCAGCTACAAACTGTCAAACTCAATTTTTTTTTTTTAAATGGGAAGGCTCTGAAATTATTTCATGCTTTTAAATAAAGCAAACTCACCGTTAATGAATGTTGTTATATCACAGAGGAGGTAGAGAAACTCTGGGAGGCTTGACACATGCAACTGCCTTTACATGTTTCACATTGACTTTGTTAAAGATAACCTGTTTTAAAGATTGGCTTTTATTTCCAGAGCATCCACTCCCCTTGCCATTTGTCATTTCTTATCTTGGATATTCATTAAAGGTTGCTCTGTTGAAAAGATAAAATAATTGTCTATGTATCGAGGCCAAAAAACATTTCTCTTGAACTCGTCTCATCATTTCTGGAGTTGATGTCTCCCTGGCTAGTATAAATCAGGGACGTCAGGCATTCACTTCCTAGAGAAGAGAGTTGATGATATCAAGACAAACTGAAGCAACATGATTAACACTGACAATCCAATCTAGGAGTTCATCTGACTCAAATATGGGGTCAACTAATAACAAATATATGCTCATACATTAAAAAAATAAAAATAAAATCACGCAGATGGTGATGCAGTAATTTAAATGCCAGTCAGAAGATAAACATAAAACACAGCTGTATGTGTAGTATGAAGAACTGACAGCTCTGACAGTGCTGTCATGGTTAACTGAACAAGAAATGAGCCATCGAGGTGTAAAGTATTAAGATCCAATGTACTACACTAGTCAGCAATAGGTCTACATGATGAGAGCTGGTCTTTAGTTTCTACAGCAGGTGAGTTTGGTTTGATGTCTCGCAATAAAACCGCTAAAAGAGCACACTGAGCCTCTAATGTGCCAAAGGCGTCTGACTCAGATCTTTGATTTAAAACAGCAGCAGTGGTGCAAGCGCTGTTTTCTGTTAGATAACTTCATCTTCAGGGTTTAGAATGTGAAAATGTATGCAACCAAAACACCAGGATTTATGGCCAGGCCAGACAAATATCCCCACTGAAATACATACCAGTGTCTCACAGCACCGGGGTTACTGCTTTTGCAACACATACTCAGATTTCATGGGTTTCATGGATGGGATTCATTGACGGACACGTGCATCCAACTACAAGCGCAGCTTTCAAAAACAATTTCAAGTTGAAATGCCAGTGTGAAACTGAGCTCCATAAAACTGTTGTGGACACGCTCTAATTCTCTCAGTTTCATTAAAAGCACACACTCTGTACCAGCTTCTTGTGTACCATACAAAGATTTTGGTATCAATAGTAACAACTAAGCTGCATGCCATTTACTTCACGGAGGCAGGAAGGTGAACTATGTGTAGATGCTCTCCTTTTAACAAAGCCACTGGGAGCTTTGTGCTTAGATGAGCGGGGTGGCAGGCAAAATGAATATTCTTTTTCATAGAGCTGCTTCCAGAGAGCCTTGCGACTCCTTGAAGACCTCTGAAACTGTCCAAGTTTCCAGGAATAACACATACCAGCTGTGACATGGGACTGAAGCACAACCGCTCTACACAACTCCCAACAAGAAGGAGTGAGCAGAGCGCCACCATTAATGCATGTGGTCCAGACGTGGTTTGCGTTACTACTTGCGATGGATTCAATTACTCTAATTAACTGAGCCTGCCTGGCAGAATGGAAACAATGTGAATGACCAAAAAAAAGGGGCAACCCACATTCACCTTTCCCAACAAGCACTCTTGGACTAATGTAAACCAGCTGATTACAGGTTCATATGTTTCATGGACTTAATAGCATGAAGACAGTTGCATGACAAATTTATAATTATATATGGCTTCAGTCTCAGTCAAGTATAAGCCTCTGGGACTGGACGCATCAGACAACATAGACCATGACCAGACAACACTGTCACATTGACAGATAAGCTGAAAGACACAGAGCATAAATGTATTGTGACAAAAGCGCAGATCAGTGTGACTGTGTGGGATGGGACATGACAGTGCCTCTTAGGTTAGTGAGTGAGGAACACTGAAAGGCAATTATCTTGGTTTGTCTTTACCAGGTTTCTCTTTGGACCACACCACACGTCTAGGAAAAGGATTGCCCCTATGATGCACCCCACTGGCTGTTGGATGGAGAGAGAGGTCTGTTATATAATGTTTTGTGCCACAGAGAAAAACATACTAATACCAAATAAGAAGAAAGGCAAGGGGGAAAAAAGCCTTCTGTCTTACTTACAATCTCTAACTTTTCCTACTCACAAATGGAAGAAACAACAAAGCCGGAGAGTGTGTTTGGATATACAAATGGAACTTCTTCTGACTTCAAAAGCTAAAAAGCTTTTGATATTGCACTATTGTCTCTTCTCTATAAATCTGGGCAGTGAACAGGAGTGTATGTTTAAAACAGAAAGAGATACAGAAAGAGACAGAAAAAGACTGTGGTGGCTGTGCTGTCTGCACAGTGCTTGGCTTGGCATGGCATTGTTAGTATAACATGTGATGTGTCCTGGCCAGTGCTGTGGCCAGACTTCCCACCTGGCCAGTAAGAGGGACCATAAATCATGTTAACGATCCTTACACCATAGACGCCAATGCTGCCCGTGGTAAAAGTGTGAAATACACGCCAAGCACGTGGCAAAATGTGGAAAAAATATGTGCTATAGGAGGAGGTGAAGCATAAGAAAGCAACAGAAGAAGACTGGCAAAAGCATTTAATTGACTAATGTATGCATTCAACACAGATCATGTAGCTAAAATCACTGGTCATAAGTCTGTTTATCTTCTTCTGTAGCTGTAGAGTGTGAAAGAGGGCTAAGAGAAGGGAATAACCTGAGGTAGCTGCTTGGAAAAGGAAATGAGTGAAGGTAAAATGAGTACTCCATTACCGCCAGGTGTGCTGGAACTGTGAGAGGAAGTGACTGTCCTGGATGGTGAGATAGTTCTGACAACATGATTAGTGGAAGGAGAAGCAATCCGGGTGCGAGACAGGGTGGTGTTTCTTCCTGCTGTAGGAACTGATGAGCTAATGGGAGAACGAGGAACTTCAGATGACCTGAGGACTTCAGTACCTAGATGAGTAGAAAGGCAACTGGAAGTTACAGAAGATCCACTTCTGAGCTTGAAAGCTTTACCTAGATGGGATAAATGGTAAAGCATGTAAATGAAAAAGAAAGCAGAGGAGCAGACACTGGATGAAATGACAGAGAGCCACAAATGAGATCCAAAGCTAGCCAGACTGCTCGGGTTGCGAATGGGCAGAGGTGAGGTGAGGTGTGCTGCACTGAAAATGGAGGCGCACATGGAGACAGGGACAACAATAGGGCAGGGTGTGTGGGGTGATCGGATGGAGATGGAGATGGGGAAGCAGTGACATTATCAAATGGTTTGAAATACAACTCAAAGCACCATTCTCTGTGTGGCTTGAGAAAAAAAAGCAGAGATGGTAATGGGACAAACTTGTCATGGTGTTTACCATGATTGTATCTACCAGCCTTCTCTGTAACCAGGGCAGGTCTTGGTAGCAGCTTGCCCTCTTCTCGTGGACTAGGCGCTGTGTGAAAGAAAACTCACTTTATATCTGGTATAATATGTATTTGAACATAGATTTTACTTTTAAAGGGGGCATACCCTACTACTATTTTTCAAAACCAAACAACATTGTTGGTTTAAAAAATTAAGGCAGTGACAAAAGTTGTTGTGATCATGATATTAATAAAGAATTAACTCTTACATGTAAATCATGCAAAAATCTTCTTGGGTTTAATTAAGGTATGGACTAGTATCTAAATATGTAATTTATTACAAAAATACATTCTAGCAACTCTCTGAGGTAAAAGATGTGGACTCAGGTTTTGAAATACTTCTTTAAAAACTAACAGGAAAAACATCCAAAATTAATATGCCCCCATTAAAGTTTTAATGATGGCTAAGGTCTTAATGCTTAATTGTGGATTACAAATTGCAGACTGAAAAGTAGGGTCTTTACCAGTATGGACTGCCTGCCTTGAGATGACCTTGGTGGGATCAGAGTAGGTCCTCGCCTGAGGCTGAAACTGATGCCCAGCTTGAGGTTTAGGTTGGGGCTGGGCCTCTGGCGGAAATTGTGTCTGGGGAATGGGTTGAGGTACAAGATGGTCCTGGGTATCTTTTGGAGGTTGTGATTTTAGCGGTGGCTGAATTTTTGCCTGAGAGTGTTGCTCATCCCTAATTCTTGACTTTGATTGAGATTTTGGATGCTTTTTCAGTGGAGTTGATGTTTGAAGCTTGGGCTGCCTTTTTGGTTGAGAGGGTGGTTGGGGGTTGGTCTGTTTCTCGGGTTGAGGTTTTGTTGAGGGCTTGGGTTGAGAAGAAATTATCCTTGGTTTAGGTGCTAGTTGGGTTCTAGACTGCTCCCTGGTGTTTAACTGAGGCTGTAGCTGTGGTGTCTTTGGTTTAGATTGTGTCTTTTTATGTGGTTGATTTGTAGATTGAGTCTGTTGAGGTTGAAGTTGAGGTTGGGTATGAATCTTTAGTAGTGTTTTCTTGGTATAGGGTATGTGCTGGGGTGTTGGATGAGTGGGTCGGGGGCTTGCCACAGGTGTGGGCTGGGAAGTGGGCTGATCTTCCCTCTGAGGCTGGGTCTGGGTCTTATGTTGATGTTGTTTTAGAGGTTGGGCCTGGTGTTTGGTGTGGGGTGTTGGCTGAGGCTGTGGTTCTGATACAAGCTGTGGTGTGGTTTGAGGATGTGATTGGGTGTTTGGTTTTGTCTGAGATAATGAAAGGGGCTGGCTTTGCACTATAGGCTGGGATACTACCTGGTGATGTTGAGGTTGGGTCTGGACTTTGGGTTGGGATGTTGTGTGTGCTTGTGGTTGCATCTGGACTTTGGGCTGGGGTGTTGTGTGGGCTTGTGGTTGCATCTGGACTTTGGGCTGGGGTGTTGTGTGGGCTTGTGGTTGCGTCTGGAGTTTGGGCTGGGTTGTTGTGTGGCGTTGTGGTTGGATCTGGAATTTGGACTGGGATGTTGTGTGGCGTTGTGGTTGCGACTGGAGTTTGGGCTGGGATGTTGTGTGGCGCTGTGGTTGTGTCTGGAGTTTGGGCTGCGATGTTGTGTGGGGTCCTGTTTTAGTTTGGCCATGGGGCTTTAGCAGAGGTTGAGCCTTAACCTTAGGCTTCACTTGAGGTTGTTGAGGTTTTGGTTGCGGTACTGGTTGATACTGAGGCTGGAGCTTGGAGTTAGACTGAATTTGTACATGCCCTCCACGATTCTCCACATTTGCCTGGGCTATTGGCACAGACTTCATGGTGGCTGGTATATGTAGTGGAGGATGGAGCGTGGGAGCTAATGTGACCTCCATGAAAGGAGGCAAGACAGATGTGGAGAGGTCTCCTCCTCCTGGGTTGTGTGAGACAAAGAAAATATGGCCATGAAGCCACAATACTGTACTGTAAATTTACAAAATTTAAGAAAGTTCTTGTTCATTATCTAGGAAAAATTTTTTTTAATTTAGACCAGATGAAGTACCACAAAGAGTAAATAAACAAAAACAGAAGCAACACAGTATCTTCTACCTGGCAGCTGTCTGATATAGCAGGTCCAATTTCAAAGGCAGATAGACCTTATGGAGGTATTTGCAAGGTAACAGCTGTGTTAAGACAGACAGATGAGGCCACTATGGCGTGAATGACTAAGAGTGATGAGCATCAAAATTCACTGGTTGTTCTTCTAAGATTGTATGCCAAATGAGGGTTTCATAGTGTTGAACTACAGCTTGGTGTGGGACTGTGATAGATAATTCTAAACTCATTGTTCAGTCTGATCAGTTCAAATGTTCACCTCAGTGAGAGAGACTGGAAAAGAGAGGAAGTCAGAAAATAAGAGGAAGAAAGGAGCAAAGCAATAGTATGACAAATAGGAGTTTTAAAGTTCAATGTTAAGAAGATGCCCAACAAATATAAGCAATAATTAGATTTGAGACCATAAGTACTTTAACAGTGAAACCATTTTCATAACTTTGCCTCTATGCACCACTGCAGTGGATTTAAACACAAGCCATGATGTTACTGAAGTGTAGTCTTTCAGCATTAATGTAGGATTTTAAACAAAAAATATTGTATTAAGCAATTGGGAACTGATTTGACCACGTACCAAGGTTTCTGCTATCTCACTCTGGGCTGCTCTCATTAACACTGAACAAAACCTGAAAACATTGAAGCAGGTCACACCTGGCCAAGAAACTAGTTTTAGTCAATTGTCACTTTGGAGCTTGTGTAGAAAATGGTTGTATTTCCTAAATAATTATTCCAGTAGTTTTTGCTTAAAGTGACTTAAATTAAAGCTACAAGTCTACAAATTCAATCACATCTTGAATGCTTCATTTACAGTCCCTTGAAAAAGTATTCACACCCCTTGATCTTTTCCACATTTTGTCACGTTACAACCACTTAATGGGATTTTACGTGATAGACCAACACAAGTGAAGTGGAACGGAAATGATACATGGTGTTCAAAGTTTTTTATAAATAAAAATCTGAAAAGAGTGCCATGCATTAGTATTCAGCTCCCTTTACTCTGGTACCCCTAAATAAAATCCAGTGCAACCAATTGCCTTCAGAAGTCAACTAATTAGTAAATAGAGTCCACCTGTGTGTACTTTAATATCAGTATAAATACAGCTGTTCTGTGAAGGCCTCAGAGGTTTGTTAGAGAACATTAGTGAACAAACAGCATCATGAAGACCAAGGAACACACCAGACAGGTCAGGGATATAGTTGTGGAGAAGTTTAAAGCAGGGTTAGGTTATAAAAACATATCCCAAGCTTTGAACATCTCACGGAGCACTGTTCAATCCATCATCTGAAAATGGAAAGAGTATGGCACAACTGCAAACCTACCAAGACATGGCCGTCCACCTAAACTGACAGGCTGGGCAAGGAGAGCATTAATCAG
>VUQI01047158.1:0-10106 GCA_015106735.1 Paratilapia polleni | reverse complement strand
ATAAAAAATTTAAAAAATTTTAATTTAAATTTTAAATTAAAAAAAAAAAAAAAAAAAGGACATTTAGGAATCAATTATTGTTTTTTGAATTAAGCTATAATTATAAATCTGGCATTTTAGGTTCTCAGCAACTTTTATTGTGCTACAATATTAAATTTTTAAAGGACCGCCACATGGTTTTATTTTTCATGTTTTAGGAGAGTGTTTCTTCCATCCCTGCAACAGCCCACCCTGGCCATTATGGGACTTTTCCAAGCAAAAGGTCCAATCATGCCTATAGTGGAAATGCAGGCACGGTGGGCTGTTAAAGTCTTTTCAGGTAAACTCTTCACACACATGCACACACACTCAAGCTCACACAGGATAAGGGAAAAAGTAGTGTCAGCTGATGTGTTTTATCTTTGAGGTCTGAGTCGTCTTCCATCGAAAGAGAAAATGCTGGGAGTCATTGAGTCTGACAGGAGGAGAAACATACAAAGGTAGACATTATGTTCAAAATAATATTCCTTAAATGGTTCTGGCAGATCCTTTATTCCCATTAAGTCCTGTTAATGACATATGAAAATATTTCCTTTGTTTTCTCAGCTATCCCTGTCCGCGACAGGCTGCTCTACAGGTAGAATACATCCCATATCTGGATTTTATGGCTGAGGAGGTTAGTTCACCTTAGCAATATATCAAATTTTGAATAATAATCAGAAGACAAAACCTTCATGACAGACTTCTATTCACAGGTAGGCGTTCGACCAAAACTCCTGAGGCTGTTTCTGAGAGATCCTGTGCTCTGGGCAAAGGTCTTCTTTGGTCCCTGCACTCCTTATCAGTTTCGTCTTAGCGGGCCTGGACAGTGGTCCGGTGCCCGACACGCTATCCTCACTCAGTGGGAGCGTGTTGCTCAACCATTCAGAACCAGAGAAGTACCAGAAAAGACCAGTAAATTTGTCCTGTGTTCTCCATTGCTACTCACATTTGCAGGAACTGTGATAATGGCTGTGCTTTTGTCTAAAAATGAGATCATTCCAACACTGCAAGGTGCTGCTCAGATGCTGGACAAAAGCAAGATTTTACTGAGGGACTTGTGGTTCACTAGCTGACCACAGAATCATGATATACGTACACTGTATTAACAAACACTTAATACAGACCAGATTTTAATAACAAAATTATTTAATATGCATTAAAAAGAGTAGAAAACAGATCTGTGAATTACAGAAAATCAGATTCTTCATTTCTGTCTACTCATTTCTATTTATTTTCTAGTGGCCTGCAGGGAAAGAGAGAGAAAGAGAGAGCCTTCTTCTTTTGATGTGGTGTAAAAATGATGTACTGCAATGAAGTGGGATTATACAGCTGTAAAAGTAATTTCCAATTCCAAAGGTCAGCCTAATCTTCATACTACTAAACAGCACATATAAAATCAAAAACTGAGGCTCACAGATCCTGAAAAAAATACTGAATCACAATAAGAAATAAGACTTGTTAATATCATGCACACCGCAGTACACCTACCTGCAACTCTTCTTGTCACCTCAAAGAAGCCAATAAAAATATTGCCTAAAATGCTGACAAAAATGTTTTAATTGATTTATGTGGGATTGTGTGTCCATTCGTGGTTATGAACACTCAAATTAATCCTTGAAGGAAATACTTGGACTGTTTCTTTTGGCATACTGGAGCCTAAAGCCACCTCAGGCTGATATGAAATGTGGCTTTTGTTTTAAGCTTTTTACTTGAGAATTTAAAAAAAAGTACAATTGTCTTATTACAAAGAAAACTATTTCTAATGTGAACAAACATGGAAAAAGTACGGAAATTTTTTTAAATAATAAATTAGCATTAGATCACATCAACCAAGAAAGAGAAAATAATAAGATGTTAATAGCCAAGACAGATTATTATATTAAGGCAACTGAGTACTTCAAATAAATCTGTGTTACTTCATGTAACATATCCACTGCATTTACCTGCATCCTTTTAACCCACCTGTAGATGTGTAGGTGTATAATGTGAAACTTTACAATTCTGGTGCCCCCTAGTAGCAGTATGAGATAAAGGCACTGAGGCCTATTCAGAAAGCAAACAGGCCCCATGATGGACTGGCGACCTATCCAGGGTGTACTCTGTGAAGGTAAATATGTTGCAAAATGCAAGAACTTGCAGAATACATGCGAGAATGTATAAAAAAAAAACTAAACTTGTATGTGGAAAGTTTCACTTGTGAAAAGTCTTCACACACAAACTGAATTTGCAGTAAAAAAACAAAACAAAAAAAACATGAGAGCTTGTAGAAAAAATCTGAACTTCTATTTTGACACACAGGTGTATGTTGGCCACTGAGTGCAAAACAACATCAAAAACAAAAAAAGTCAAGTCACTTCCCCATTCTGATGCTCAGTTTGAACTTCAGCAGGTCATCTTGACCATGTCTACAAGCCTAAATGCATTGAGTTTCTGCCATGGGATTGGCTGATTAGACATTTGCATTAACAAGCAGTTGAACAGGTGTACCTAACAAAGTGTATATATTTTTTCACTCTAGTCACTTTGTCTGAACCACATACTATATCCAAACTGTTTTGCAATTAAACTGAGACAATAAACCTCTGGAGCATTTTTTGTAGGTTGAGAGACCTGCCTCTACCTGTCATAAAGCCCTGTAGCTAAGAGGTTAGATTATACAAACCATAGAACAAGTTAACTGGAGAATTTTCTGCTGCCACTATTAAACAATGACATGTATAAAACTTTCCATAGATGAACATGATGCAAAATAAGTGACAGTTGCCAAGAAGGCTACACTGCAAAAAACAAACACACTTATGATCAGAATACTCCAGATTTTACAAATTCAGCATCTTTATTTTAATAACAATTTTATTTCTTATTCAGCATGTCAAGTTAGTACATTGTAAAAAAAATTCTCTGCCTGGAGCTCCTTCATTTACCCTGCAGTTTACTGAAGAGATCTGAGGAATGAAGGAGCAGAGAAGCAAGAAGACAAATGGGATTTATTGTAGAAGAAGCAACACAACAGGGTAGCACCTGAGAGAATCATTATAATGCCCAGTTTAGAAGATGGTCTGGTCTTTGGCTCTGGTTCTGATACCACTCTGGTCCTGAAAGGCTGAAGTATCCGGTCCCACTGAGTGAGGATAGCCTGACGGGCTCCAGCCCACTTTCCTGGTCCAGTCAGACGGTATTGGTACGATGTGCAGGGTCCTAGAAAAACTCGCAGTGCCAGTGGTGGATCCTTTAAAAAGAGCCACAGTATGTTTGGCCTTACCCCCACCTCCTCAGCCAGAGAGTCCAGGTAAGGGATGTAGTCCACTTGCAGTGGGTTGCGCTCTGAACATGCAAACCTAACAGAGAGAAACAAACAACAGATAACACTGAAAAAATATACCATTAAGCAGTCTAAGCTTAGAGACTTTGTAATACATTTATAAGAAAGCAACAAATAAGGAGTCTGAGGGCCATGAGCAAATTTCAAAATAATTTCGTACCTCTGATGCATGGTTGCTGTGTCTTTCCCAATTTCCTTCATCATAGTCTCCTCTGTGGGGAGGGCTGTTAAACCTGTTAGGTGGGAAATTCAGAGAAATTTAAACACAAAGAGGAAACATTTAATGCAGGTTATCTTAAGTTTTTATACTTATGCACTGGATGATATACTTTTGGTTTGCCTCAATAGTCTGGTTTTCCCAGTTCAAAATATAAGGATACGTTACAGAATTCCTACTAAAGAAGCCTCTTTGCATAAGTTTGTCTTGATAAATATAATGCACCATCAAAATATTCTCAAACTGTTTTGTACTTTACCTTTAAACACTCTTGTAGCCCAACGTGCCTGCATCTCAGCCAGAGGGTTGATTGCCCCAAAGCCATGTATGAAGCCCACCACTGCCAGTGTAGGCCAGGTCAGTGCAGGAGGGAACACATGCTTGTAGAGATGCAGCCTGTAACCACATTTAGCCTGCAGAGCTGAGGGCAGAAAAGGGAAGCTGTAGTTGTATCCTGTGGCAAACACCACCACATCCACCTATATGACAGACACATAGATCTCAGGGATTTGACAACCATGTGCATTTAAATACCTTATAATTATTTCATTTTTAAGACCAAATGAGAAGGGACAGTCCAAAGATTGTTGCTGGCAGATCACACATTTGTCATATAAACAGAATAGTTGATCCACAGTCAAAGAGATACAGTAATAAACACCTTGTCTATGGTGCTTCCATCAACAAAGACCACACTGGACCCACAGAACTCCCTCACATTTGGTTTCACCACAACACGACCTGAGATGATCCGAGCTGGCAAGTCATCATTCACTACAGGAATCTGTGCAAAAAAACTGAACAGAAAACCACACAGAAATCTATATGGGAACTATGTTAGGAGTGACAGACACAAATACACAACTAGTGCAAACATAGTCATGGTTAGTGTTGTGTAGAAGTCACTGCAGTCAAAAAAATAAATAAATAAATAAAATTGTTTTTTGGTTCAAATCAGGCCAAAAAATGGTCCATATTACATCTTCTGTGTTTGGGATTCATGCTCTTTTTACAGATATATATTTTTATTTTGTGTCAATTGCTTTGGCACATTTCTTGCACAATTTTCTAAATTCTCAGCTCTGAAGATGCATTTTCCAAAACAGTTCATGCATGTAGTAAAACACTATCATACAAAAGCCTGTAACTCACCCCAAAACCTTTAATTCCTGGACAGCTGTACTCATCTGTTTGCCTAAATGTCCTAAAATGGTTGCAAGTGCTAACAAAAATGAATGTGAAGGATTTCATATTTTGTTTTGACAATTTCATTTGTCATTCAAGAATTGAGCCAAAGCAACTGAAAACTCTAAACCTGCACTTTGGACTATAATTCTGCTAACACACTATTAGGCCAAATATTTCATTGGAGTGGGTTTTAGAACATAGGAAAACTAAAGTCTACACACAATTACCATTTTTCCACATAAGTCATATTATATTAGAACCTTTTAGTTCACATTTGTACAAAAAATATAAAAATCTGAACCCCACTGAGCTGACGCCAACTGATTCATTACCCATATTTTGGTTTTAGGCCATATAATTTGTGGTCAAGTGCTTCATTCAGCTTCTTCTCTAACATCTTGTTGGTCAATGAGGGGAAGAGCTTTCGTATCAGCGCATTCATTCGAGAACTCCTAACAACATCAACTGGGAGTCCCCCAGGTCCTACACGGCCAACAACCCACGCTCCACTTCTGGTACTGAGGTACACCTGCAGGTCATGTCAGCACAGGGAGGTTTCAGATTCATGAGCTCAGATGTTATATTTTTTCATGCATCTTTTAAGAATACAGTGTTTTTATATGAAACTTCACTGTTCTTTTTGAATACAACACAGAAGTAAAGAAATATAGCATAGCAGTGTACCTTCTCAGCAACCCTGCTAACATCCACAGCAATATCACCTCCAGAGTTCCCAATACCAATGACCACCACCCTTTTCCCCTCCAGACCCTCAGCACCACGGTATTCCCAGCTGTGGAAATATCTGCCTTGGAAGCTTTCAATGCCTGAGGTAGAACAAGAAAAAATACAGTGAGCTTGCTGTTGAATATAAAGATTTGTCAGTCATTTCACCCACTGTTGAATCCTTAATACAGAGCACAGTGTGTAACTGTGTCTGAGTTGGAGCAAGAGTAGCTGCAGCTAGAGTAACTCTCTTAAATTTACCTGGGAAGTCTCTGAGTGGCAGGTGAGGGTGGGTGAAATGTCCAGTGCAAACCATCACTGCATCAAAAACATGGGTCTCCCTCTGACCCTCTCTGCTCTCCGTCTCCACCTCCCACTGACCCGTCACTTCGAAATTTGGAATCTGCCTCACGCTGACCACAGTAGTCTGACACACAAACACACTGCTGAATATTCTTCACTGACAGTCATCTGTAACATTTATTGGTAAGACATTAATTACTTACACTCAGCATCTAGAATAAATATACATGTAACTTTTTATAACAGCCTATAATCTATTTCTGTTCAGGTATGGGGACAGTTTAAATGCTAATGCATGAAATTGTTTGCTAGTATATGTGAAGACACATTTCACAGGCATCTTACAGATGTTTAATTGTCATTCATTATATGTTTATACTCCAGTCTCTTGACCAACAAGTGGGGTTGTATTTATTGACAAATGCAATTATGAACCTGTGTCCTGGGTTCACCATTTATTTATTTACTTATTGACACATTATAGTATTGTTTATAAACTATATAAGCAAGTATCTTAGAGTGTCACCAAAAACAATTAAAAAAATGATTTTGTAAAATCTGAAATTTTAAGAGTTATAACTACAAAATAAACACAAGGGCAAAAGCATACCATCCTTTTGATAGCATTTGGGCACCCTTAAAAACAACCAAAACACAGTTTGGACCAGTACATCTAAATATATAATAATATAGCTTAAAAACAGATAAAACACTCACAGTATCATTTAGTTTTTTTCAGCTTTAACAATATCCATAAAGTGTAAAATCCCCTGTTAATTTACCACAATCATAATCTATTGCTGCATGTTTCTTTGTAGTATGAAAGCCTCATCATTGTCACAGCTTATCTTCTGATAAAACCTGAAACCTGAAGGTCACTAACCTTTAAGTGTATGTACTGCAGCAGGTTAAAGGTCTGAGCATACAGACGCAGATACAGCAGGATCTCAGAGTGGTGCATGTTGTTGGGGAGGTCAGCAGGAGGGGGGAAGTCACTAAAAGACATCATCTCTTTGGAGCTGTTGATAACCACTGACTTATAGATGTTGGCCCGTCCCGGCTCTGGCTTCTCCTGAAGAAGGAGAACATAAAGAAAAATAATGACAAACTTGTTTGACAATACAGCTTTCCCTCAAATTAAACTGTTACAAGTATGTTTTAATACCATGTCCGTATAGAAAAAATGACATTGCAGATCTTTTGAAATACATGGTCAAAGTATTTCAGAAAGTAAATCATATTTTTTCACTTATTATACAATACGTAATAACTTCCATTTTGACAGTTAAAAACCTTAATTTTTTTGTTCGTTTGGGGTTTTTTTAACCTGCATTTTTATGCCCTTATATTTGAATGTTAGGATGCAAGCAAAGCAAAATATCTAGCAAAAACAGTGAGATGGTTTGGTGACGACCCTCCTGAAAGGTAGAAGGGTCATTAATTGCAGGACGTTTTCTGTCCCACCCATGAATTTGAAAATTATCAATGCACAAAATACTAAAACATACATTTGATATGTAAATTACACTATTCCTGAGACAAAATGTAAACCTAGATGTTGAAAAAGTCATTTTCTCTTGTTCCAACTTCTTGATAACCAAACTGCAAGTCATATATAACAGCTAAAATGTGTGTGTCACTCTAACCAATGCAACCCTGTTACCCATATTAGCTGGACAAATTGTTTTTCTTAAATTCATAACAGAAAATGAAAAAATAGAATTTTTTTTTTTTTTTTTTTACAATTTTGAAGCCTAAATTGTCCTCTAATTGTAGAATGACCCAGAACATGTGATCATTCACTTCACTTTAATATACTATCGGATATATTTCCAAAAAAGCTTCGTTCCCCACCTTAAATCTCCACAGACCTCCAATGTCATCACTGCTCTCAAAGCATGTGGGCTCCAGACCTTCATCCAAACAGGCTTTGATGCTGGTCAGACCAGAGGGACCTGCACCAATCACTGCCACCTTCTGAACCATGCTTGAGAAGAAGTGCAGCTAAATGATCTGTCACAGATGTTGGAGTTTGAAGAATGGTTGAGTTTTATGTTGGGAGTACAACTGTCTTTCACACTCATTGTTTTTGAGTTGTTAGTGTGCATGTAAGTATGCCTTTTTATGTTTCTTGAGTCAATCAAGGATAATTACATTAAGGACACAGATAAGTACTGAATGAGACTGGAGGGAATTGGCATCTTAGTTTAAAAGGCAGTGGCTGCAACTTTACATTTTCCTTAATTATCCTTCAAAAATTAATCAAACCAGCTGTATTTGTCCTCAGCAATGCTGCTGTGATTTTGTCTAATATTTAAGTGAAATTTAAGCTGAATAGACCTTACTTACTGCAGATATTTTTCACTTGTCAAACACAGATCAATAACTTTAATTGCTAGAGACGAGTTCCTCCTGTGACTTTCCTGCAGTAACAAGTCTTTAAATGTCTTCAAAGTGTTAAGATTGATGTTGGCAGATTTTTTTCATGAAGTTAACAAAACAAATAGATATACCAGTTGATTAAAAAAGTTTCTTACAAGATTTAGCAATTCAAAGTAAAGTACACTAGCAAATAAAAATCATATCACCACAACATGAACATATGTGTCAGCCTTACCTCTTCTTCACAGGGAGAGAGGGAGAATGGATTCCTATCCTCCTGTTTACCTACTCAGTCATCTTTTAACCAACAGACAGACAGGGCAGGCTGATGATTGAGCAGAACAAAACTCATTAAACCAAGTTAAAAAATGAAGAAATAAGCTAAATTTGAATATTTTTGTCATAGTATTTAATGTGATTAAGAATATCAAGATTAACACAAAATGATGTACAGTATAATTAGAATACTTGATTGTGCTCATGAAGAAATAACTTGGAGTTAAATGTTACTTTAGTAAGAAGAGTGCTGAGTTCTCTCTGATTAATAAGTAGTAACCATGGTGACAGTGTAGAACCCTGGTATGCTCTGTATGCACTGAAATTATATATTAAAACAGAAACAAACCAAATTTAAGCCCAGCATGAATCTGAAAAGTAGTCTGAGTTTGCATGATCAATCTATAAACGATGACAAAAAAAATATGCTATAATGCTGAAAGTAAAGAGAATAGATATGCAGTAAGAGCAAGTACTAAACACTCAAGACTTTAAAACCCAAGCACAAAGTCTCCCAGAAATCTGAATTTTAATATTGCAATTAACTAAAGGGGCATAAGGACTTTTAAATCCATTGCCGCAAATGTCAACCATGCTGCCATCTTATTGGGCCAACCACATGTTGTGCCTGACATGTACTCAACATCTGACTTCAATACAGGACAGAAGAAATGTTTTAGCATGTGGTTCTATGTCTTAATAGTACCCAAGTGGCCAAACAAAGCAATGTCATGAGCCAAAGTCAGTATCTTTGATCAACAGGTAGAAGGAGCAACCACCTGATAGTTTCAATTCCAGTCAGAATCTTTGGGAGTAAGAGTACACTTACACATACAATACCAGCATTATTAGCTGAGAGCTTTTCTTTAGTGGAGCTTCAGCAGACAGACTGGGGTTACACAATGTCAGCTCAACAGCCTTAGATAAGGTAAATGATTCAATCTCCTTGCTTTCACCATCTGCCCTTTCGGACTGTAGAATTATGAATTAGCTGTTTAGGTGACTCAGGTGACCTGACTTAGGTGTTTCTGTGAGGTCAACCGTAAATGTATCTGAGAGGTCAGCAGTTTTAACTTTTTGAGACTGTGCACAAGTCACTACAGAAACAGGACTCACTACAATTCAATTCACTTCAATTCAATTTTATTTATATAGTGCCAAATCACAACAACAGTCGCCTCAAGGCGCTTTATATTTTAGGGTAAAGACCCTACAATATTAGACAGAAAACCCCAACAGTCAGGCGACCCCCTATGAGCAAGCACTTGGCAACAGTGGGAAGGAAAAACTCCCTTTTAACAGGAAGAAACCTTCGGCAGAACCAGGCTAAGGGAGAGGCAGCCATCTGCCACTACCAGTTGGGGATGAGGGGAAACAGAAGAGAGTAGAGGGAGACAGGACAAAAGACACACTATGGGAGAGAGACAGAGTTTAATAATAACTAATGATTAAATGCAAGTGGTGTATGAACACATGGAGAGTGAAAGGAAGTGATGAAGAGGAAGTGCTCAGTGCTTCATGGGAAGCCCCCAGCAGCCTAGGCCCCAGCAGCATAACTAAGGGATGGTTTGCGGTCACCTGATCCAGCCCTAACTATAAACTCTATCAAAAAGGAAAGTTTTAAGCCTAATCTTAAAAGTAGAGAGGGTGTCTGTCTCCCGAATCCAAACT
>VUQI01047156.1:33721-49443 GCA_015106735.1 Paratilapia polleni | reverse complement strand
CACAACAGCACCTTTTGCAAAAAAAAAAAAAAAGAAAAAAAAGGCAACCACAAAAACTGCAAAGAGATGCCCGTTTTCTTTTTGTTCACATTGCAATATTTAATGATCTCCTCATTTACATCTATGCAAAAATTTAATTTGATTACTGAGTTTACCAATCATGGTGTGATTGCTATGAGGCTCCTCATTTGTTTTTTCCTCCATCCACTTCAGTTGCTCCTTTTTTTTGGCTTCTTAATGGCCAACAACATATCAGGGGGCCATCAGGAGTGACATTCCTCTTTGTGGAGCATCATAACCAATGACATTTCAACCATGGGAAAATAAAGATATGCAAATCAGAGCTCATTAACATTTGCATTACCTGTTTGAATAATCACACTTCTGACAAGACTGCAATTAACTAAGATTGATGCAAAGTTCAGGGTCAGGGGACTGTATATATTTGCTCTTGGATCATTTACCTAAGATATGTGTGAGCGTTGGTGTGTCAGATAGAGGAGCTGATCTCTGTCAGAGGAAAAGGCCAGTCAGTAGCCACTGGTGTACCTGAATTATTTAAAAAAAAAAAATCTCTTTATGACCAGTATTTTAATAATAATTTAAAAAAGCCTAGTCCTTAGTCCTAAAAGTCGAGGAATGGTTGTTTTGATGGTGCTAAAGTGACTGACCTCCTAACCCAGTTGGACAGTCAGGATTAGACTTTGACCTTAAGGAAGGTGAGTGGACTGCACAGCTCACCTTTAGACAGACTGAAACAGCAGACAATAGTGCTTTTCTGCCCTCAGCTCTATAGTTTAGTTTCTTCAGTAGACAGTTTTTCTTCTAAATATATGACAGCTCCATTTCATTAAAAAAAACGTAAAAATCACTTTTTGCAAATATATGTTGCATATTATTAAACTGTAATTAAAAGTCCCACAGTGGGCAGCCACAGCAGACACTACGTTAAAATTTTAAACTGAAATAGATGTCGTTGCAAGATTCCAGGTCACTGTTATTTCGGCCACTTTATTCCCAATACCCTTCAGCATTAGTCTAAACAGTGTGTGAAGACAGTGTGTTCAAGATAAAGACTTTGCTGCTGTCTCAGTGGGAATTGTTTGATTGGATTCTAGTGACGGTTCTTTAGGACAAAATGCTGTGCCAGGACAGTGTGCCACAATGTGGCTTTGTGGATCAGTGTTTTTTTCCCCCTCAGTGTGCATAAGATGCTTCATAGAAGTGCTTGTGCTGTTCAGAAACCTTCTTGTTTGTCTGTTAGATGGGAATAGGTCAGAGATTTTTTTTTTTTTTCAGATATGTATTTGCACTCGGTCAGTGTAAATCAGTGGTTCCCAGATTGTGGGTCTTGAGGCAAGTCCAGGTGTGCACATTATTACTGGAACTGCATAAAAGGTAATTGATTGAAAAGGTAACTGATAGCAAGGAGGCAAAGGAGATTGTTTTCTTGTCTATAGCAAACTACAACTATCTAGATCACGGGCATCATATGGGTCCAGATGCTCCAAGTGTGCTCTCAAAAGAGCCTTCATCTGACAATATATAGTTAAAAAGAAATGGGGACATTTCAGATGACATGTAGGCTACTTTCCACAGGTGCGCCTTGAAACTTGGGCTTTCCCTTTGGTGTGCCCTGGTCACAAAATGTTTGAGAACCACAGGTGTAAATATCAGTTGTAGGGCAGCAGACAGTGGCTCTGACCTCAAACAGGAAGTCTGACTGTTTAATGTTACACGTTAGCACATCGCCCAGACAGACTACTAATAACCTTTAACTCAGCCGCTGGAGGAGCTTGCCACCCTACACGTGCCTACAAATTAAGACCAGGTTCTATTTGTAAATGTAGGTCAGACAAGGGTGTGGTAGGCTATCCTCTGTTTACTGGAAACCTCTACCTGTCTAACAGGAGATTATCTCGGTGCTTGGTGCTCATTGCTCTCTGGTCCTGATGAGGGACTGCTTGCATATGATTTTACACAAACACAGAATGACACTTGAACTACAACAAAAATTAAGTATACCCACAGTGTTGGTGTCTTTGCCCCTGGTGTGGTCCAGGACGTGTTTGCTCGTGCTTGGGTGGGAATTCCCTGATTATTACACGTTTCACTTTTTATGACGATTTTTGTTCATGGCCAACCTCCTTAATAGTCAACGCTCTGAACAGTAAAAACTGCAGCATCACTATACTTATTTTGCAACATTTTGTTTTCACTAAAAAAAAAAAAGGTTGCTCATAATACAGTTGTCCAGTCTTATGCTACAGTAATAGCGTCAACTCTTGGCCACCCCTCTCTGCTGCCTGAAATGGTCCTGCCCTGATTTGCATAAGTTGTCTGCGGGTTGCTGCATGACCAGCAGGGGTAGGTTAGGGGAAGGAGTGCATGTGGACTGTACACACATGAGTGGAGACACGAGCGGAGGAGCTGTGCGTGGACTGTATCGTGAGCCTGGACTCTTGGACTGACCCAGCAGAGTTATGTACTGCGCTCATCCTGTCTCTGGCACAGGGAACAACTCATTGATGCACTGCTACAACATGAAAGCAGTGAGTATATTTCTGTTATTTCCCACAGGTTACGTGACACTGTGGGTGTTTTTGCTGATGATGCTTTTGCACTCTGAAACGGTCCCCTAAAATGTTTGCCTGTTTTGTGTCTTCACGTTGGTTGAATAATTTGTTTTTAAATCGATGTGATTTAGCAGATTTGCATCAGCAAGAAAACCATTTACATACCCAACTTTTAAAAGTTGGAAGTCTTCTTATTTGCCATTTTCTCATTTTTGTTATACTTTTTGTAAGAAACTTACTTTTCCTTGTTTTACTCAGATCATTTGATGCATGATAGGTTCATATGTGTGTTTTTCTGTGAAAACCACAGGGAAAAAGAGAAAGAAAAAGATGTTTTAAAAGTGGCAGTGCCTTGATAAGCTGTGTACATGGTCTGATTCTTTAACTTCCGCAGTTGCAGGTTAGAGCTAAGAGTTTCTGTAGCACTATAAGGTTAATAATAGGGAGCTGTATATTTCATCATTTGATTTATTTGTTTGCAATCATCATTTCAATCAAGTCCACATAACAATAATAAAAAAAACAAAAACAATTATTCACAAGTTACACAACTCTTCATGCACAACACGCACAATACCAGTAGCGTTTACTTCATTATAACTGTAACATCTCAGTGATTTCTTTTTAGGTTAAAAAACAAAAACAACTCATGCTTCCTGTTTGCTGACTGAGTACCATGTAGTCAAGCCTAGCAGCAGAAAACATCTTGACATGAAGCAGATTGCTGCTATTTCTATTTGATTTAACCCCGCTATGTTGGAGCAGTCCCTCCACTACTGCAGCCATTATCAAAGGCAGCTTTGATCTCTGTGAGACTAACCATATCCAGACATCGTGGATCACAGAGGCAGAAAATTGGTTGCATGTGGCTGGAGTTGGCCATGGTGGAGCAGAGCGTAGGCCCTGAATAGCAAGTTGAGATCTTACTCATGCAGCATCATAATGCTGTGTACTTTTACAATGGGAAAGGTGCTGTCGTTGTTTGTTCTTTTAACAACTTCATGCATATTTGCAGACTTTAAAAACTCTGGAAATTCAGCTGATCGATTTAAGATTATTTAAAGCAAATATTAACCTCTTAAGTATTTTAATCCCTTTTTGCTTGTGGGCTTAACTGCTTAAAAACTCCTTTATCATTTGTGATGCCATGATTGATGGTTAATAAATCAATGCTATGCTAAAAGAGGGTGCTATGGTGACGGCTCTTCTCCAGTGGGGGCCAGAGAGGGCGTGCTGGGGCGGGGGTGTGACCATTATTAACGGGTCGCCTGCTATGCTGATGGTAAGGAGGACAATTGGCTTTATCCTCTGCCATATGCTGCCCATGGAGGCTCAGACGGGCCCAGTGTCGACAGGGGCTCCTCTGTTTGGCCTAGCCCACAATCACCATGGGACTCATGCCAGCCAGGGTCACGGCTCTGTGTGTGTGTGTGTGTGTGTGTGCGTGTGCGCGTGTGAGCCTGTGAGTGTGCACGCACAAGCATACTCAAGAGAGTCTTTAATAGCCTGCTTTACAGAACTTGTCGTCCGGGTAACTGACACCCCATTGATGCTACGCAGGGAGGTTTATTTTCATTTCCTGGGGCACATCAAAGCAATGGAGAGAGGTGCAGGTGCAGCCCAGACCTCTTGGTGTGTTTGAGTAAGTGAGCATGTGTTGGTGTGTTTTATGTGCATATGTGCAGTTTTCGGCACCAACACTCACCAAGGAATAATAAAAGCTGAAGGTATCTTTATTCTAGATTTGCTTGCTGTTAACAATACTTTGTTTCCTACAGGAGAGGATCATTACGGTGAGACTCGGTTATCTGTTTGGTTTCTTTTTGAAGACAAACCACGAGAAGGCTTGGATTTCAATTTTATTTAGGAGGCTGTTGTATCCCAGAAGCCAGCCGAACCTGATCATGATTAGGGCTGGGATTTCTCATGGTGAATGGTTCCTAAATCCGGATGAGGAGGTGCATGGATCTGCAGCTTATGGATTAACGCAATAGCTCTAAGTGTGCATCAGCTCTCTGCTTTGTTTTCATAATACTGTTGCCTCATCTCACACTCACAGTATTCACACGTTAGTGTCATTCAGATTGGTTTGGGTGATACAGACACAAAGAAATTTAGGTTCAAGGTTCTTCTCTGCCTCAGATATATTTTATTCTCTTATTTTTCTTTTCAGGCTTATGGGCAGTCTCCCGGTACAGACAACATCACCCAGAACTCATCTTCACATCTATCACCCAAGATCCCCAACAATGTGTTTGCAAGCACATTCTTTGGTGAGCTCACACCCTCTAGATTTGTGGTGTTTATCCATTTTGCTGTAATTCAAAGCTTTTAGTAAGTCAGAACCTAAAGAATACACAAATACTTGGCATCAAATTTGAGTTTGATCAAACAAATTTATCATCTAAATGAATGAATGGAAATTTGGTTTGGACAAATTAAAAAATTTGACCTGATGATGGCACAATGTGAAGTCATTAGTTACAATTCATCCTGAGGTAGATGTTATATGTGGACAATAAACAGTATAAAAGATGGCTGTAGCTGCCGTGACGTCACCCATTGGTTTCTGAAATCCCGTTTTGAAGCATTGAGATGAGCACCGTCGCTATCTCGGTGTCAAAAAAAACGGATGCGAGAGGAGGGGCTAAGGACTTGTTGATCACAAGTCATTAGCCAACGAGCTTGCGGTTTCATGCCACAGATAATGAAACATGGTATAATCAAGATTTACAAAACATACTTAATTTTTCATTCAAAATAACCCAAAACGAGTGACTGAGCCCATAAACTCAGGAGGGAAGTGTTTACAGAGGTCAAGACAGAAAGCCATTTTCCCATAGACTTCTACAGGTCCAGAAGTCTTCTTGCAACCACAGCTGCCGCCATCTGGTGGCCTTCAGATAAAATGCAGGTTTTAGGCACTTCCACATTGGCTTCATTTTTCCGACCTGGAAGCTACACCCTTGTTTTATACTGTCTATGACGTGGATCAAATTTAATAGCTTTCACAGTAGTTATTGGGAAAATTTGCTCGAAACCTCAAATGTAACACCTCATGATGGTACAAGAGAAAAAGCTGGAGGCTCAGAAGAATTTTTAGCATTTTTGTGTTTAGAAACAGTAAGTCAATGATTTTACAGTGCATGCTCTAGTTGTTCAGATATTTCACTTATTTGTGAAATAAGTGAAATATCTGTGAAATAAATTATTTCACTTTATTTGTTAAAAGTTCCTACCCAAAAATTCAGTGGGGAGCAACGGGATGTACTACATTTTATGGGAATTCACCCAATAGTTATGATATTTCACTCTTGGGGTAAAAGAATCAGTCAAACAAATGCCTAAAAAGCAACATAAAGATTAAGTTAAAGTCTACGTACTACAGTTTATTTAAAGATCCATTTGTATTCTCTAATTCAGCTACATTCAACATTGTCATGTCACATATTAATTGCTTTAATGGAATCAGGACTCAGTGGTAGGACTTTCATAGAGTGCCGCTGTAGAGCTTTGTGACCTGTCTGGCTGTTTGAGATGCTGCTCCAGTGCAGGCTATAACATGTCGTTACTCATTTTAGAGGGGATGAGCAATTCACCGGACATCTGGAATGCTGTAAATGGGCTGAACCAGCAGGGCTATGAAGGTGCACTGGGAGCAGCCACAACCCACCAAACACAGCCGGGGAGTTACAGCAGCCTGCAACCAGCACACAGTCACCTGGTGAGATTTACCACCAGCACCACGGATGTCGACAGCAACTAACTTTTTGACCCCTGTTGTTTTTAACGGTGTGTTTTCCTACTCTTCAGGACTTCCCTCCACATTCAGTGATGGCTGCTGATATGAACAGGGCTCTGCCACCCATGTCCACCTTTCATCGCAACAATACAGTATCGCGCACTCCGTCAGTCAACACCTCAGAGAAATCTACAGGTGAGAAAATGGAAACAAGTACATGTGTTTTCTGATTTAATTGTTCTTTATTACATATATCTTTAGTGATAAATATTTTCTTTTTTAAATTCAGTCTCAGGGAACCAGGGAAATGTGTCAGGACCATCACAGACAGGCGACACCTTGGGCAAAGCTTTGGCCTCTGTAAGTACAACCACCTCAATCCTATTAGCTCATCTAAGTCCTGAGAGCCCCAGTGGTATAATGCAAAACCTCCTCCCTGCCAGTGACAGGTCAGTGCATATTAAAGAAAGGCTGCTCTTATGTTGCAAGACATTTTATTGGCTGCTGACTAGTAAAATGACCAGAATTCATGAGTTTAGTTGAGGTTACGAGCCTATGAGGTTGTGGCAGTAGCTGTAAAACCCCATGCAGAAATGACAAGTTGTGCTTTTAAAATGATCCATGCCCTGGTCACACTCCTCTTGCTCTCTCACTCTCTCCCTCTTGCTGTCTGCTCTTAGATTTACTCCCCTGATCACACAAGCAGCAGCTTCCCCTCCAGCTCATCCACACCGGTGAGGTCTCCATCTCCGCTGCCGAATGCAGCAGAACCTGCAGGTAAGCTGGAGTATAGCATGCATCTTGTTGCTGCATCACTGAAATATCATTTACATCCTGTATATTCAAACATTGTATTTGTTTTCTTCCTCTCAGGTACCAACATGTGGCCCCGGACTTCAGTTCAGGCACCAGTCTCGCCACATTATGAGTCTTCACTTATATCGATGGTAAGGAAGTAATTTGATATCAGCTCCCTGAAGTTTAGATTATTTACTGACTTGTATCTAGAGGTCTAAGAGATGGCTTTATGAAATATTTGGTATATTATAAAAAAGATTTAAGTGTATAAATGCATTCATGTGTGTATGTACCAACTTCGATCATTTTCATACCAATATAATAATGATGATATTTGATTGTTATACCAGTTTAAGGGTTACAAGTAGCTTAGCAACAAACATTTAGAAGAGCAGATGATACAGATTTAGTTTACACTGTACATAAACTACTAGGACTGAATATTTTCTGGAATTACAGAAATATTAAATAACTATTTCTACATTTAAAGATTTATCACCAAGAGTTACCAGACAAACCACTCTCATCTCTCTTAAGTCTGTTGAATGTATGGCTACAGCCAGTTAGCTGTTAGCTTAGCTAATTGCTAAGTAATCAGCTAATGCTAGGAAGCTGCGTCCATAAACTGAACAAGTGCAACACACAGATGCACATATCTGCTAATTTGTGTTAGTAACAGATTAATAAAATACTAGAATTTCACTCACTGAAACTAAAGCACAAACGTCTTGGTTTGTACCCCATAGGAGACTTTATTGTTTGTCAGAAAATTACATTAAAAATGCTCCAACAGCACAAACACAGTGCAGAGGTCCAGTTCAGTGACTGCAGTTTGCAGAGGTGAGGCCTAGCAGACACCAGTCAGCTCCAGCTGTGCAGGGTCACCTGTGAATCAAGGTGATGACACCCCTAATTCTAGCATCAGATGGATGGGTTATAAAAAAAATTCTCCCTCTTTAGAGCTTTTCTTCACAGTGGCCTAAACCATCTTTTCTTTTTCTTTTTCTTTTTTTTTTCTTTTTTTACCAGGCTGCAAGCATAATTTGTCATTTTAACAACGGAGTCTCTGAATTGCCCTTGAGGTTGCCGCTTGGTCATAACTTGTTTGTTTAAGCCATACAAAAATTGAACCCTAGCACCAGAAGTTGCGGTTTTACAGAGTTTTTATGCTCCTGTTTGGCTAGCCTCCCTTCACATTCATGAAAAAGAGGTGGACTAGCTGTTTCCAGTGTCAAAGTGAAGAAAGTGAAGTCAAGTTTCATATTCAGAATGTCAAATTCTTTTCCCTGTGCCTAACTAAATTCTTGAGACCTTAAATCTATGACTATTTTAGTCCAAACTGAGTTCAAGCTACTGCTGTTTTGCCCTCCTGGTGTTTTCAGTCTCAGGTTGAGGACCGCTTGGACAGACTGGATGATGTAATCCACGTCCTGAGGAACCACGCTGTTGGCCCCACTGCTGGTCTGCCCAGTGACATCCACGGGCTGCTGAACCAGACCCACCACGGCCACCCAGGCTCTGCCAGCACCCTGCCGCTCAACTGTCACAGCCCAGCCATGGTTAACAACCCTTTCTTTGAAGTATTTAAAGAAGGACAGGGCAGTGTGCATGGAAATTCCCTGTTGTGTGTGTGCACTGGTATTCAGTTTCAGGAATTTTCCACCCACTACGTCTGCATGTTTTCTAATGTAAAGGTTGTTGTCCTTGAAATCGGAAACTGAGAACAATGGGAGTGCTATGCTGAGTCGTCCTTGTGTGGACAGTGTACAGTATGTGCAGACTTTTAAATCCACTGGAGGGTGATGGCGGGGGTGGCTGCATGGTGCACTCCCATTCCAGCATGTTTCCCTTTGAGCAGACCAGGGGATTTTAGCTCAGCTGGAGTGGAAGTTTATGCAAGGGAAAGGGGTTTTTAGTGTAATCCGTTGTGAGAGGGGGTATTAAATTCTCTCACTTTTATTTTTTTTCCAAAGGATGTGTCAGTGAATCATTCCTGAAGAGAATTAGGGGTATGTTTAGGGAGTATGTAGTAGTTTTAAGGGAAGGATTAAGATTGTCTGAGATTAAATTAATTCTGTAGAGTGAGAGATCTACTCAGGGTTACTTTGGAAATGAGAGGGCAGATGTTGGTTTTGTGACTGATTTGTCACTGGCTTGGATACTGTATGTGACTGAGTGTCTTAGAAAGATTTATGGAGCCACATAGTCACATTTAGAGGATCCTAATCTCCTGTATACTTAACCATTGGCTTATGAACATATGAATATTGCCCTTATCTCGTCTCATTCTCTGTGTCATAAAGGTCGAAGCTGTCAGTATGAACAACAACCACTCCGCCTTCCAGGGGCGCACGCAAAATGGTCACCCATACCCAGCCAGACAGAGGGCCACCCTTCAGCCTGTGCAAGGCGGAGGTAGAGGTGAGTTATCCCTCTCATCTCTTCTCCACCAGGTTCATATATTTCACTTCTCCTGTCTGGATTTTGAATCTTTTTTTGATGTTGTTTATGTTTTGTGTGATCGCCCACAGGTGGCCTTGGGGTTCAGGGTAATCTGGAGCTTAAGATGGAAAGTGGGGAAAGGGAAGCGATAATGCACACCAATCATGGTCACAGCTCAGACAGCCAGAGATCAGATGAGGAGAGCGAACACAAAACACATGGAGAAAACAGCGCAAGAAACAGGTGAATCCTCATGTCTTAAAAAAAGAACAACATTCAGCTGTTCAAAAAATACAATTTTGTTTGTAAAGCCAGCCGATGAGAAAAACTGCCTGATTATGCAGGAATAGACCTTTTTATTGTGGTCTGTATATTTAATAACCTAAAATTTAAAAAAAAATGAATCAAGAGAGAAAGGGAAAAAACATGTTATACATTAACTTTTCAAAATAAACAATTACATTTTTTTTTACATATCACAATAAAAGCTAAAAGCAAGAAGAAGAGCCTTCTCGCCATTCGGTTTCACTAATTTAAAATACTGTCAGACCCCCTGTAGTGAAGGACAGCTGTGTCTAGGCAAGCCTATTTAGCTCAGCCTCATATTTCTTCTTCATGTTACATTAAGTCGCAGTGAATTAAATAAGGAAAAAGGAGGGATGAGAACAGCTGCCAGGACATGCACTTCATGGTTAAGACATCCATGACAGAACTGTGTGCTTTGGTAGTGACGTTATCATGAAAATCCCCAAAACACAAAGCAGTCTTTGTACATTATCCCCTCTCAGTATCCCCTCTTTAGCCTCTGAGTAAACTTAAGATCCATGTTGAGCTGTACTGTACTCATATTATTCATGACATGGTGATTATATTTATTGGAAAATCATTCACCCTATAAAATAGAAAAACAATGTATTTGTTATGAAGCTGTGGTGATTTTAACTTGTGCGCCCAACAGTCAAAACCAAAAATGAGTCACTTTTCAAATATATTTTCAAATATATCACATTTGTGAGATTGCAATTTTTTTTGTTTGTGCCATTAAACATGGCCAGTGATGACGAAGGATGTTTTTGGTCTTAAACGAGTCACTAAAAAATTTCTAAGGTCTGCTTCAGTGACTCAAACGATACTGTATGTCTTGAAAATCTCACAGACTGGAGCTCCTGTCCTGGTGTCTCTACTTCCAGAGGTCTTTTCAGGCCAGACCTCTTCAGCTGTGATGTCTGAGTGCATGTTTTCTTTTTATTTAGATCTATAATCTAGTTGAGTGATATCAGTACTGACATATATGGATGACCTCCAGCAGCATGTTTTTATTGTTTTTTTTTTTTTTTTTTATATTGAAACCAAATGATAGAAAAATGGCAAAGAAAGCAAAGAAGAAAATTGTTTAAATGTGGCACTAAAAATGGACATGTGGGCGGTTTTAAACACACATGCTTAGGGGTAATTCATAAATGTGCGCCTGATTACATTAGCTGCTGCAATTGTTCTGTGTAAACCCTTTTCGTAGAACATTTTCGAGGATATCAGATAACCTCAGGGGACTGGATCACATAATCCTGGCTCAACAGCCAGCAGAGGGCAGAAAAATTCACAGGATAACTGAATACAGTCTGCTCACTTCACTTTCACCTGATTCAGCTGGAGTTTCAGTTCTAATGACATTAATCTTCATTTTTAAAAGATTCAGGCACACCCTTACCTGTGGATTTTCTCTCTTCATCTTGTAGTATCCATGAGGATGAGGAGCTGAGTCCGGAGCAGAAGGCTGAGCGTGAGCGAGAGAGGAGGATGGCCAACAACGCCCGTGAACGTCTGCGCGTACGAGACATCAATGAGGCCTTTAAGGAGCTTGGTCACATGTGTCAACTCCACCTGAAGAGCGAGAAGCCGCAGACCAAGCTGCTGGTCCTGCACCAGGCTGTGGCGGTGATCCTCAGCCTGGAACAACAAGTCAGAGGTCGGTGCATCTGGTTTGTGCAGGGAGGGGGAAGAGATGCTGCTGTCCTTCTCTCTGATGATGATGATGGCACATGTAGGATGAAAACTAAGCTAAAGTAATTTATCCATAGAAAAATCCTTCAGTCTAGTTAAGCAAATTTTTATTTTTAGCCTTCACTCCTACTGAATTTGAAGTTGAATCAGTTTATGTATTTTTGGCCACTGGGGGGCAGCACAGCAAGCTGTAAAAACAACATTCTCACATAATAAAGATGTATGAATCTGCAACCAAATGCCTTATTTACAGAGTTAGCAGATGGCAAGCAACATTAGCATTTATCTGGGGGTGTGTTTCTGTCTTCTTGATAATGGTAAGTCCAGATTCAGCTCCACCAGTTCCTGCGGGAAATATGTGGCTGTTTAGATGCTAAATGCCAGCTCAGTTCATTTAGTCTGTCCGCTATCCAAGTAATGTAGAGCTTTTAAAGCTTTTTTAGCTGCTTTTTGTCACTAAGAAAGATAAGAAAGTGATTGTATGCCATAAAACCAAAACAAGCTGAAAGATGCTATAAAGCTCCATATAGCTAAGGGGAACTACAGAGTCTGGTTTTAAAAAATAAGTGCACAAAACTGTTCTTATTCTCTGTGAGTGATACTTTCTGTATTGCATGTAGTCATTATACCCATTGCTAATATAAAACGATTATTATTTTAGGCATACGTTACATTAAAGCCTCTGTGAGCATGATTTTCAAAGGTTCTGACTTCTAGTATTTTCCAGCATATTACCAAAACTGAAATCTTTGAGTGAGCTATTACATAATAATAATAATAATAATAATAATAATAACGTACTGCCAGATGTGGCAGATGTGTGTGTTTCTTAGTTTAGTCATATGCTAACCTGGTCTTTGTTGTGCTCTGCAGAGAGGAACCTGAACCCGAAGGCAGCGTGTCTTCGAAGGAGAGAGGAAGAGAAGGCGTCTGCCGTCATGACAGATCCACAGTCCATGCCTCTCACTTTTCACCCCAGTCTGACAGACCCAGGGAACCCCATGGGCCACCTCTGAGCACCTGACCACATCAAGTCTACCATCAAGTATTTACCATCACCTTATATATCAGCAATAAACTTAAATCAATATTACCACAATGTCTCCCTACTTTTAGAGGTGTTTAACAGTAACCTGTTAGAAGTTTCTATTTGGGAATAAAGTATATCTGTAAAGGACGTCTTAAAATTAATTTTCTTTCTTTAATGTCCAGATGTTGAAGGAAGAGCTTACCAGGAGCATACAGCTGTTTTGGATGTTTGCAGTTTCTTCTGAATTCGGCCCGGAGCAGTGAGGTCATCCTCTCTGATTAGAAAGTGCGATGCAGTTGAACAATCGTCTCCTAACTTCCCAAACGGACTTTTAACTTTGTGCCTGAACTTTACTTGTAACAGACAAATGCATTGTAAGCTGCAGATGTTTTGTACATATTTTGTATATTTATTGACTATCCTTCTGTAGGAATATATCTGAATGGATGGAAACCAGTAGTAACAAGGTGTCATCTGCAGTTTTAAATTTGGCTTAGCCAGGTATGTTCCGGAGCGACTTTACAGTGTATCACTATTTACAGCGAACATTTGTGTTTTCCACTGAGCTCAGAAGACCCACATTCCCACATTTGTGTGTTCAGACAATGGATTTCATTTGTCCTGTAGTATATGTGTGTGTGTGTGTGTGTGTGTGTGAGTGCATATTGCAGAGGTTTGACCATTCTGTGAATGTACAGATCTCAGAGAATGTTCTTTACCACGTGGACATCATCTGGTATTTGTAAATTTGTCCAAATTTTATTTGTGTTATTGCACTTATTGAAACACTGGTGGACAGGAGCCCTCTTCTTCTCAGTGTAATCATTGCTCTTCAGAGGTAGTCAAACAAGCTCTTTGCATGTTTGAGTTTTTAATAGAACCTTTCATTTGTTTTCTAAGTTAAATAAGTTATCTTTTATACAAATGTTGTGAATTTAATAATGTGTCTATTTGCTTTTGTCACCAATTTTACACAGGAAGACAAGTTTTTGTGCAGTTTACTAGACGTAGCCACAGTTCTTGCTCTGAGCAATACAGCGTTATGGGATAATTGATGTCTTGTTTGCTTCTCACTCTGCTGAACAGATAATACAAAAAAATATTAATCCTGAATAATCTGAAATACTCTTATCATAACATGTACAGTATGTGTACAGCTTGAAGTAGCCTACAGGCATGTGTCAAAATAATAATAATAATAACAATGTAGCAATAAATGTCTTTTTCAATTAGTTTTACTCTCAGTTTTCTATAACAGAAGCTTAACGCACACATGCACTCACACCTACTGTACATAACATACAGAACAGATTTAAATGGTTAAAAATGATCATATATGTGTGAATATTCTTTGTCACAAGACAGCAAATAATAGATATAATACTGTGTGCAAGTCTTGAGCCACCCCTCCTTTCTTTATATTTTGCTTCCAAGGAGCCAGACTTTCTTATAATTTTTAAAGTGGTCTTGAGCAATAGTTCTCCAGGCTTTCTGAAGGTCTTTCAAAGTTTTTCTTTGGACATTGGCTGCTTTTTCACTCATTTTCAGTCTAGTCCTTGTACCTGACCATTTTCAGAGGAATGTTTTTTGTTTGTTAAACCACTTAACTCTGACCTATGAATCATTTAAACATTAAAAAGGCACCTAACTCAAGTGATGAATCAGTGTTGTGTCTACATATAACAGACAACTATGCAAAGAACCAATTTTAAATTGTATCTTTAGGCACTTTGTTACTGCCTGTTGCAAAAACACATCATTTGTTCCCATTTCGTTAGTTGAATCTACGAAAATGCCAAAGATAACACAGTTTGACGGGCATAAAATAGTATTTTGCACCAACAAGGTGATTCCCAAAGAGCTATTAGTTGAAAACTAATAGCATGATGTGCAGTGTGTCCTGAAAAAAATCAGAGGAAACTGGACAAGTGGAGGACAAAAGAAGTGTTAGGCCTAAAAACTATTTACAACAGATGAACAGTATCTGAAAGTCATGTCCTTAAGAAATAGGAAAAAAATCCAGCAAAGACCTGACACAGGACCTTACAGATGCATCTGGCCTTTCAGTTGATCCATCTACTGTTCGCCAAAGACTCGTCAGAAAGGGTCTCAGTGGAAGGGCGGCTGTCAAGAAGCCATTCTTAAGGAAAGGAAACAGGGAGAAAAGGCTGAGGTATGCCAAGTTACACAAGAACTGGACTGAAAATCAGTGGCAACAGGTCTTGAATGAATGCAAAAAAGTACCATCAGATTTTGATCCACTATGCGATACCATCTGGAAAGTGTCTGATTGACAAGGGCTTCATTTTTCAGCATGACAATGATCCCAAACACACTGCCAATGCAGTAAAAGCATACCTGGATAGAAAAACACAAAATGGAACACCATCAGTCATGGATTGGTCTCCCCAGAGCCCGGACCTCAACATTATTGAAGTAGTGTGGGATCATCTTGACATAGAACAGAAAGAAAGCAGCCTGGAGAACTGTTCCTGAAGACTACTTAAAGAAATTACAAGAAAGCTTGACTAAAAGAGTTCAGGCTGTGTTGAGGAATAAAGGTGATCATACCAAATACTGACTTTCAGGCACATTAGAATTGTATAAACTCTGTTTTTACCTTATATGCTGTATTTCCATGTATGTTTGCACGTTTCAATAAATCGCTGCAGCTGTTTCCCATTTTCCTAGCAAAATATAAAGAAATGAAAGGTGGCTTCAGACTTTTTCACAGTACTGTATATACAGCAAAATATTGCCTAAAAGTCATAATGAAGGCCACTCATTTGAGTTAACTGCAAATGTTCCAACATACATAAACCATAAATAAATAAATGCTAATAAAGTGCAGGAATTTCAGAGCCCCAAAAGATTATTGCACCACTTCTATACAGCTTCTACTAATAATCAGTGATCGTGACTGACAGCTTGTATAATCAAGTTTAGTTTAACAAATTCAATTTCGAAACAATAAAAATTATAACCAACCCAGCTTCCCGGAAGACTCCTTAACAACTAAAAAAAAAAAAAAAATGTATGTATTTCTTTCTCAACAAATCTGAATTTTGTGTTCCCTGGCTGGTCAAAGAGATTCAATCAGATTAGAGAAAAAAACAAAACTCCTTTACCCTTT
>VUQI01047156.1:6175-33701 GCA_015106735.1 Paratilapia polleni | reverse complement strand
ATTTAAATGTTTCTTTTAAAAAAAAAAAAAAAAGCTACAAATATAAGTACATGTAGACCATTACACCCAAATGATTATCATCAGAATGTTTTTCTTCTTCTTCTTCTTCTTCTTATTATTATTATACATTTATAAACAAGCCTGCCTCATAGTGAGCACTAGGCAGCAGCAGCAGTCATATGGTGTGTTTGTGTGACAGAGCGGGCAGTGAACGCCTCTCTGAGCGCGGCAGATCATGTCCGGGCGGAGGCAGGACAGTCTGATCGGACAGAGGAGGACAACTCAGCGCTCACACGAGGCCGTAAGTTTCTGATTATGAACAAAATGTGCTCTAAGTAACACTTTTTTTTTTAACAGTATTAAGCCTTCAGAGATATGTCATTTGCAGTGATCAGTAGTGCGTTTAAGGATGTTATTCTAACTTTTTTTTTTTTTTAATTAAACCTTCATCTTTTATGCCCCAGACCCTTTACAACAGCGGGAGGTAGAGTTTCTGAGATATTCTGCTTATATGTTATCCGTTCGTGTATTCTTTTGTCGGCCGTAGGCAGTTTAATGTAGCGAAGTAAAGTCTATCCGGATAACGTTTCTACCTGCGAGTGATAAGAGAGCCTTAAAGCAGCCAAGCACAAATTTCTCATGTTAAGCACCTAGATGACAAAGTAATAACAGCCCACTGCAAACTTCTAAGCTCTTCTTACACATGAACATGCCAGGTTGTAGAAAATCCTCCACCAATGGGACACTTGCGCTGTCTTTTTAACGTAATCTTTAATTCATTAACCTGGAAGTCCCCTTAAATAAACTGTTCAAGCTCTAAAACCGTTCAGTTTAAGGAGACTTAAAAGGGGACTGTTTAATTTAAGCAAGTTAGAACAAAGCAAGTTTCACCCCTAATCAGGTTTTTCTACATCCTGGCAACCAAAAGTAATTTATGACTGATGGCTGATTGGTGAAGTTATTGTGTTGATGTGTTCCTCTAATCTCTCTGATAAAGGCATACAGTATATCAAGAAAGTCAATTTGACGGGATTTTGTGGTGCTTATAAACAGCTTATAACTGATGTATTAAGCATTACTGCATGATTATTAACTATTAATAAAACCGCTGGTTGCAACTGTAGGAAAAAAACGTGTGGTACGAATATTTCTGCTGAACTTATAAATGGGCATGTTTCTTTTCTAGCACTATTTTAACAATAAAAATTGTTTTGCAAGAAGTAACAAACCAGGATTTCTTTAGATAAATATAATTTCCTTATGCAAAACTTCTTTTTGCATAAAAATGACTAAGCACCATATCTCAATACAGTAGCAAATTTTAGAATGTCTGTCATAGCTAAAGGAAGCAGCATAGGTGTAATAAAGACAAATAGAGTCATTAAAAATTTAATGGGGTCATAAATGACCTTACCTGGTCATCCCTGTCTCTAAAATTGTTGGTCATCCCAGGGTTAATTGGAGTGGCAGCACGCTCAGGATGGGGGTCTCAGGAAGACACCATGCTGATTGCTACACATCACCTATTGTGTTTGTGTGTTTCAGCCTCACAGTAACGTGTTTGTTGACAAACATTTTCCTCAAGTGTCATACCATGAAGTGGGTGATGACACCTCGCAGCCACAGCCAGCTGAAGTCGTCATGCAGTTGGCTCAGCTCGGGCTGTACAATAGTACACTGTCATTAGCACACAGAAGGAGCTGTTTTCATTGCACAGCAATATCAGGCTCTCGTCAGTGTCCATTTATTCTGTCTTTATGTGCAGCTGTGTGAGGAGCTCCCTCGATGTCTCTCATTGCGTCCCCCTAAGGCTCCGACCCTGCTCCAGTGTTTTGTAAACAGATTATTCAGCCCGACCAACCTGAAGCATCAGTTTTCAATTCATTCTCCCATGCAGTCTCCGTCAGTGTCATTTTTAACATACCTGTCTGTGGTCTCACCAGTTTATCTCCAGCAGAGTCAGGATGGAGTCTCACAGACCGAGCGGCTCTCCAGACGTCAGGATACAGAGGGGCTACATGCTGCAGCACAGTCCCAGAGACAGCCAGGACAACTTGTTTGGAGTGAGGGTTCAGGTTCAAGGGATTCAAGGTCAACCCTATGTGGTTCTGAACAGTTCTACCCAGGAGAGCAGCAGGGATATTTCTGTCATCACTCACCAGGCAGGGTACAACCCGGGCATGGTGTGGAGGTCTGTGGATGAAAGACAGCTACCACTGGAGACACAGAAGACTGCAGACTCCTCTGTGTTTCATTATCCGAAACACCCAGAGATCATGAGACCTCACAGCCCTGAAAGTAATAATCTGAGTCCAGTATTTCCTTCACAAACAGCCTCGAACAAACCAACTCCTAATGTGACCAAACCCAGAATCCCTCTGCCTGCTGAGGGCCCAGCAGAAGACCCCGCTGAGGTGACCCAGAACAAGACACCTCCCTCAGGTGGACAAATTCCTGCAAGGTCCCCAAACTTAGTGGACACTGACTCCATCATTTCTGTAGGGAAGCTAATAAACCAGTTTAACAGCAACCAGCGGAGGGGAAGGGGCCCAAGGAACAGGCTGGACCTTGAGGAGTGTCGGCGGTCACGCAGCGTCGACAGCAGTCGAACCTCTGAATCCTCCTCCCCTTCATCTAGCAGGACCTCATCTCTGAAGGGCAGCAGGGGCGAAACCGCAGGTGGGATGTATCCTCCTGGATCGGCCAGGGCTCGACTCCTCAGCAGAGAAGGCACTTTGAAGCCACAAAGCGCCAAAGATACAGCTGCCAAAGTGCTTCAGAGAGCAGAGAAAGCCTCTATTTCCTCATCAAGCAGTGACCAAGCTGATGAAGCTGATGAAAGAGACACACAGGTACAGAGTTTTGTTTTAGGGCAAAGTTGTCATTTAAAAGAGCATATTTATTTGCTGTATGTTCCTTAACCAGGTCACTCCTGATCTTCTGAAAGGACGGCAAGAGCTCTCAGTAGATCCAGCTGAAGACACAACAAAACAAATACTGTTCACGTACCTGAAGGCTGGGTAAGTGCCCCTCAGCTGTCTGCACTATACGTTAAAGGTGTAGATAGACCTTTTGGGAAATCTACAGTATGTATTTGCTTTCTTGCAAAGGGTTAAACAGCAAGTTTTGTCTGTATCTTAAATATGATGTTCCAACAGGCTGAGCTTGGCATACAGGCAAGGCAACTTTATGTGTATTGCTAGTATTTAAGCACACACTGTAAAGTGGGAGGAATGGCTAACAAGACTTTATGCAAATAGTTACAAAAAACACCAGCACCTCTGAAGTTCAACATGTTAAATGTTGTTTGTTTAAAGTGCATAAAAGCAAAAGTGTAGAAATGACAAACAATGGCATTCTGGATTATTTCTTAGCTCTCTGGAGTAAAAAAAAATATAACCTGTTAATCAGTGAGATTTAGAGGTGCTGGTAGGTGGATTATTCCCACATTTCTGGATTTGAATAGCGCCAAGAAAGATGTTTTTCTCTGTATCCAGCTTTTTATTTTAAGCCAGTGGTTCTCAGTTTTTTTTTCCCACATGACCTGAAACAGTTCATATCCTACACTCAACAGTTTTTGTCTGTTTTTACCAATAACAAAGGATCCCACTGGAATTTTAGTCAAATAAAGGTCAGCACAATAGAATTCACTGAGTCTTTTTTTTCCCTTAAAAGTAATATTTATTCGACTTAGTTTCACTCCTTATTTTCCCCCTTCTCATCCATACCCCACCTGCAGTGGCCCACCCTACAGTCTGAGAACCCCTACACTAACCTTAGAGTCGTCCCTCCCAACATTTCAAACTCAAAATATACGAGTTGCATACAAATGTGAACATGTGCAGGGGTTTTATAGGTGTTATTTGAAGTTGATGTGAAATGTTTGCAGCTGTCCAGTGCTGTAGTTGATTCTTTGTACTTTCAAGACAATCTGGCGACTTGGGTAACATCAGGCAAACATACAAAACTTAGAGGAGCCGTATAACTTCTATGCATTATAAAGTTTAAAGGCTGTGGAAATTGTCTACAGATTTTCCAGGAGGAAGAGCAAAAAAATGAAGGCACTTGGAGAAAAATGGAAGAAATGGGAGGGTTGGTTTGTTTGAGCTTTACTAAGCTAAGCTAAACAGGTTATTTACAAGTGTGGTCTTCTCACGTAAATCATCCATCCATCCATTCAACCATTTTCTACCGCTTATAAGGGTCCGGGTCATGGGGGCAGTAGTCTGAGTTACATGTAAATTATATAGTGTGTTTCATAATGTCTGTTCTGTTACTCTAAGCTATTTTAATAAACAAGTTTACATTATTTTTTTTGCTTGAGTTTCAAGTAAAAAAAAAAGTGTATTTGTTGTCTACAACGTTGTGTCTCTTTTTTTAGCCCCCTGTTAGTGATGAGTATGTGGCTGTGAACGAGCAGTGTAGATAGAAACGGGTGCAGCTCCAGATGTGTGTTCTCAAGTCAGGAATGCAGAGCATGAACATGTTTTTACTGATAAACTATCTGCTTCACATGGAAAGTTTTAAACATCTACCAGTGCCTGTTTGGTGCCATTTAAAAAAAAACATGCTGAATTATGTGCTGTATCCCTAAGAGAGGTCAAGTGAAAAGCGTTTTATTTCTGCATACCAAAACTACTTCACACCACACTCAGAGGAGATCCTGCGCTGCCTTAACTCTGTTTACCAGGCAACTGATAAAGCTCCATCTTATCATTGCACCTTGTCAGTGGTGTTATTGTGTTTGTTGAATATTTTTCTTGCTTCTCAGCACTACTGATGACGACTCCACCACCCAAAGAAAGGTCCACCTGCTCTTTCAAAGGATCAAGAAGCTCAAGTGGAGAACTGCTGCCAATGTGGAACAGGAGGAGAAAGTGAGTGTTGGCATGAGATGTTTGCCAGGGCGGATCACTCTTCGGCATGATTTATTGTCTTTGTCTGAAACTGCTTATAACATTGTTCTGTTCTTTTTCCAAATATGCAGGACTACGAAGAGGCGCTGAAGCTGCTGCAGGAGAAACAGGCAGAGCTGGCGAAAGAAGTGTCCGAACTAAAGCAAAGACTAGAAACTGAGATTAAGGTGTAGTGCAGCCCCATCCTGCTGATTCACCTCTAAACAACTCACTTCTTCTTCCTGAGATTGATCATGTTCTTTTCTTTGTTCTTGTTGTTGTTATGCTGCGCAGAACGAAATGACTTTAGCCAAGGCCTGCGAGAAGGCGAGGACAGAGAAGAAGAAACTTCAGGAAGAGTTGATAAAAAGCCAGACGGAGCTCAGCCAACTCACGGACAAGCTAGCTGAAGTTGAGGCAGAACTTCAGTCTACCGAACAGGAGTAAGGATGTGACCTTAAGGTCATTCAGCAAAGCTTAAAAGTAAAGCTCTGCCCAGTGATCATACTGAAGTCTCAAGTGAGACTTGAAAACAAATAAAAACAGACAGAAAGCTAATGTGAGCTGAAAAACTAGACTCATTATGCCTGAATATGTCAGGTATCTGCAGTTTTTCTTTCTGTTTAAGAGCTTCACAGCCAGCCTGACTGGCTGTGAATGGTCACAAATGTTGAAAATCAGTGAATCTCTGAGACGGTTTGAAGTGTGTCCAAATCCTCCAAAGCTACTACTGATGGCCAAGAAAGAGTCCAGCACGTCCACTGTGTATGGATTCAATTAAAAAGAAAAAGATGCATATAAGGGTGCTATATGAGGGGTGCTGATTGCACTGTTGCTCACAGTACCTGTATTTGCGTAGTGAAGATGAGACAGTGGTTTTGATCTATTTAGCTCCAAGCAAAAAGACAAATGACCATGTTTCCCACTTCAAAACTTTTCTTTTAATTAAATTCTAAGAACGAAGCAGCTCTGAAATGTAGAAGTGAATTAAACTCAGTGCTACGTTTCACATTCTTCATCTAAGCCTCTGTTCATACTCTTTGGTCATTCGAGTGCACTCTGATGCGTGATTGGATGAAAGTCATTTGACTGAAAGCAAACCATTTGGTTTGTTGGTAGTTTGGTTCAAAAGTGAAGATTTCCTGTTTTTCAATCCAGTCCAGTTGAGCAGGTTTCTACAGTGTTTAAGGAGGGTAAGCCGACCACTTTCCTTGATATAAAATATGAATCAATTTTTGCATATTCTTGTTCCTCGAATGTTGTCAGGCTGACTCAAATGAAGGCAGAGAAAGAGAGAACTAAAGTAGAGATGAAAGATCTTCAGCAGCAGCTCTCTGAGATGCACGATGAGCTGGACCGAGTGAAGAAGGCAGAGGTGATAAATGAAGAGAAAGAAGTCCTTTTGCAGGTAAATGAAACCACACAAAACAAACAAATCAACGGCAAGTATAAAGCAGCTTTTTCTATAGATTTCCGATGCGAATTTGGCAGGATTTGGCCCAGCTGCGTGCAGAATTTCAGGAGATGCTACAGGTGAAGGAGGAGCAGGAGGAGGTGCTGCATTACAGAGAGAGGGAGTTTAGTGCGCTGAAGGGGGCACTTAAGGAAGAGGTGGAGACTCATGATAAATATGCATCTGCTCTGAAGGAGGAATACGAACAGGAGCTTGAGAAGCTGCTCAGGGACTTGGAGGTGGCTAAAGAGGTACCAGGAAACACGGACATTTGCTCTGATTTCACACAGCTGTAATAACAGCTATTTTGATGGTGATCTTGTACATTTTCATCCTGTCTCTTAGAGCAATACTCTGCTCTCCCAGAAGAGGGTTGAGGCAGAGGAGGAGAGAGGTGCAGCTAATGTTCGGCTGAAGGAGCTGAGCCAGGAGAGAGATCAGCTGAGAGGGAAGGTGCAAGAGCTTAACAGCAAAGTGGACCAGCTGAATCAGGCAATCCAGGAGTATATAACCGCAGAGAGACAGATGGAGCAGAGAGCAAAGCAGCTTGAGGTGAGGAGAATGTGTAAATCTGCAAGTGTGAGATACTGTAAATATAGAATTTTCAATGTATCTCTTCACAATTCACGTTCTATTCTCGCTGCCTCAGAGGGAAAAACAGCAGGTTGAGGAAACACTGAATGATGTGAGGAGGAACGAAGAGGAGATGTGTCAGTCTAACCAATCGCTGCTCACGCGTTTGGAGGACGTGCAGGTATAAAGAAAAGAAGGCTGAGAAAAAAAGGTCAAATATCATCACATCTAGAAGTGATGTTTGGAAATGGGCACCTTTCTTTGTGTTTTCTTCTGACAGAGTAAGCTAAGCAAACTGAACCATGAGCACAGAGAGCTGAAAGAGAAGCTCAGGGAGGAGAAGAAACATGTGGAGGAGCTGTGGAAGACAAAAACTGAACTGGAGGATGAGAGGAGGCTGCAGGACAGAGCTATGGAGCAACTGCAGAGGAAGGTGAGAGGTGGAAGCATTTTTTATTTTAGGCCTTAACATGTTCTTGGAGCCAAATGAGGCCTGAAAGTCTGCTGTCTTAACCCTGAAGCCATGAGATCATCAGAAACAGCTGTAATGTCTTGTGTTTGCATAGCTTCTTTCATCCCTTATGTCCCACTTATCTGAGCTCCTTGTTTATCTGCCTGGGCAGATGAATAGCATCATAGAGGAGTGCGAGGCGTCTACAGATGTACTTCAGAACCAGGTCGATGAGGCCAAAGAAAAGAGTCAGAGGGACTTGGCCGAGCTGCGGAGACAGCTGCAGGAAAAGGGAGCAGAGCTGGAGAAATCCAGACAGGCAGCCAAAAAACTGCAGGAAGAGGTGTGGTGCTCACCGTCTCCCTGATTCATCAGGATGAGGGTTCATCCATCTTACTCACCAGAAAAATAATAAGTCAACTCAGTTTTCTTATGAGTAGATACTAAGGAAATCTTAATGGAAGTTTTGTTTGAGATCGAAGAAAAATGATCAGACTTTATTAATTTTGTGCTGTATGTAAAATTGTCTGCTTGACTGTTCAACACCAGACATTGCACGTTGCTTTGTGTTTAATCTTTAAGCTGTGTTCTTGTTCAGCTGCTTCCTCTGGAGGAGGATCTGCGGAGGTGTCGCAGGGAGCAGCAGGAAGCCCAGCTGAGGGGCCGGCAGCTGGAGCAGAGGGTGGAAGAGCTGGAGGAGAGGAACGCTGCCGCGATGGAGGAGCGAGAGCGGCAGGTCAGACTCATGGAGGTAAAAACATCTCTGGACCCTCTGCTCGCAAAACTCAAGAAGCTGTAAGACATGAAAAGTGCAGCAAATTATACTTTTAATTAACTTCTGCATCAACATAAATACCAATAACTTGTTACATTTGGACGATAACAGAAGCAAAGTATCCCGTTCCCAGTCCTGTTATTTTACACTAACAAAATATAACCACATGAAAGTTGGTAACACTTTATTTTACTCATTTAACATTAATAAATAATTAATAGTCTCTAACACACATTTTTGTTATAATTTAATGAAGACATATTTTATATCATAAAAATTGAGCTTACTGTTATTTCCAAGTAGGCCAAGGAGTGCAGTTCTCCTAATCAGCTGTTATAAGCCATATGGTAGTATGACAGTATTTCATCTAGGTCACAATATTTAAGCTGTTTTAGCCTGCATACAGTTGCTGCTATCCATGCATGCCACTTTGCAACCCAGCTCCTCCTTTTTCTGCTATTTCCAACTTAATCAGTGGCCTGCCTGCTGTCAGTTATGCCTGCTATGTTCTTTACTCTTTTTGCTGTTGCTCTTTCCACATATGTGAGGGGAGATCCCAGAACAGAATCAGAATTCAAATGACCGCAGGTGGAAAAACAATCCTGTTTTAACTTAAGTGGTTGTCTTACAATATCTGCTTATTTAGCTACACCCTTATGGGTGCTTTTCTAGGTGTGATTGTCTGTTTGTGCAGATCATTGTTACCCCTCTTAATCACCTGGAGGAAGACTTTTTCTAAAACGTAACACCTACAGTACAGATGTTGCCTTGTGTGGGTATATTAATAGGACCAAGTAATACAAAGTATCTCAGAGTTCATTTGTAGATGTAATCCTCCAGTTGAAGCTTAAAGATGAAAATCTATCCACATGTTCAGATGGCAACAGTAATATTGCCAGGTATAACAAGTGTTAGAGCACACAGTCATACATGTATGTTTATCTGTTCCAGTGCCTGTATTTGCACTGTCACCTGTTCCTGCGAACTATGAAGGGTGAGGAAAAGAGCAGTGGAAACGATGTCTCACAGCTCAGCCCTGTTTGTCTTGCTGATGCAAAAACAGCACACAGTGATACCAATGTGCGCACTGTTGACACTTTGCATCAACCGAGGAGGCACATGTTTACTGTTATAAGTTATCAGACCTGTTTGGGTGTTCTCAGAAATCTTTTTCCACCTACCCACCCCCACATCTACTGCTACCACAAGCTGAGTTTAACATAATAGCAAAGCGTCTTCTGCATTTTTCCCAAAGGCTTCCTCATGTAATATTACCCCATACCCTCTCTAATCTGAGTCAGCTTTCTAACCACATTCCCCAGAGATAAATATCTCATGTCCTCCCTGTTTTCAGTGGAATGCAATTTAAATTAACTTGATGATGGTTTGAAGTACTTCTTCATTCATTCCTTTCTTCTCAGGAACGTATCAGTCACCTACAAGAAGATCTTCATGATGAGCGCAGCAGTGCTGACCGCCTGATGGAGCGATTAGACAAAACCAAAGAGCAGGCAGGTTTACTCCCTTGTTGTCTTTGCTTTTTTTTTTTTTCAGATGAAGCTCACATTTTGCATTTTCTAACATTCATAAATTTTCCGAAAACAACCTACCAGTCTTAGATTTATTGCCTGTCTCAAGTTTGGATCCTCAGCTCTGTTTTGATCATAAACAGATGTTGAGCCAAGAGCTCAGATTTCCCTGCAAACACTCAAAGCTGCTGATTGGTGTTTCCAACCTGGGTGTGAAACAAGTTTGTTTGGTTGTTTCTTAAAGTTAATTTAGTCATTATTTATGTTTCTTCATTACTTCTTTATCTTCAGTGTGCCTTTAAAGTAGGCTGACATTCATGGGAACAAAGTGGTGCAGATTAAGTGACACAAAACACTGTTTTGGGTGCAGTGCAGAGACCAAAAAAAAAGAGTTAACTATTTGAGCAACTATTCACACTTCCTCCACTGGGCCTCTGGATGTTATTAGTGAGGAGAGCCTTTAGATCTGATGTGTCTGCTCAGACCAGACAGAATTTCCTCTGGTTTTATGAGTTAAGCTGGATGGGCTGATGATTTGGGCTTGTTTTGCAGCCACAGGACCTGGGCACCTTGATTCCACCATGAACTCCTCTGTGTACCAAAGTATTCTAGAGTCAAATGAGTGAGGCCATCTGTCTGACAGCTAAAGCTTGGCCGAAACTGGGTCATGCATTAGGACAAAGATCCCAAGGACACCAGCAAATCAGCAACAGAATGGCTGAAAAAGAAAAGATTCAACGTGCTGCAATGGCCAATCAAAGTCCAGACCTCAAGCTGATTGAAACGCTGTGGCAGGAAATTTAGAGAGCTGTGCATAAACGAATACCCGCAAACCTCAATGAACTGGAGCAACGTTGTGGACCAAAATTCCTCCACAACGATGTGAGAGACTGATAAAGCCATACAGAAAACAATTACTTCAAGTTATTGCTGCTGAAGGTGGTTCTACAAGCTACCGAATCACGGGGGGTACTTAGTTTTTCTCAGGATTGCTTAGAGTCCTGTGAAAGCTTTCTTTTTCACATGGCTGAAAGCATCCACCATAACAGCATATATATGATAGAAAACAAGGAAAAGCATAGTCGGTCCACTTTAAAGTGAATACATATGAACTACAAGTTTAACAAATAATAAGTTAGTAGCTCAGTGTCCACATGTCCTAGCCTTATTAACTTACTAAACTGTTATGCTACACATTTATAACTGAAGGTAAAAACAATGTTTCTCTCTGCATTTACAGATGGATCAGATGAGGAATGAGCTAATGCAGGAGAGATCAGTCAGGCAGGACCTGGAGTGCGATAAGATAAGCCTGGAGAGGCAGGTAATGATCCCTAACCTCTCGCACAGCAACACCAGACAACAAGACAGGGTTAAATCATTTCTGGACAAAGCTAATGTCAAGGTGGACTTAATGTGATGCAAGAGACCGTCACTGAAGAGAGATGATCTGATTTATACCAAGTCTGAGCACCTGTTAGCTTGTGAGCAATATTTCGCGCTTAGCTTTTTTTTTTTTTCAAAGCTCTCTAACATTTTACTCTTAATCTGCACATTAGCCTTGTTAATTTTTCATAGCACGCATTGAAGCTAGGAGTAATGTGATGAATCTTGAATCTTGATAACTACTGAATTGTCTTTATAAGCAAACTCCATCTGCTGACAAAGGCTGTGAGGTGTTAAGAAATTTCCAGGACTGTTTTCAAATTTAATGGTGAAACTTTAAGCCCAGCAGAAATTAGTTGAATATATTTTGGGTAAGTGTGCTTTTAAAAAACAAAATGTATGGAAAATAAAATTAAACAAATGCTAAATAATAAACTGGATATGGATAAAATCTCCAGGACATTCGTATTATAAGACAACACTCTATTATCAATACTCTCTGCTGATGTCTGAGTGTTGTGCAGGCTTTTTTTGTAAAGATACAAAATGTTTCTGTTTATGTTCAGCATTGCTCACCAAACTGTTTTGCTTATATCCTTGAGGGCTAACAACTGTGATGAATGCATTGCCCTCCTTTTGCAAAGCTGCTTTTTTAAATTTTAAAACCTACATTGTTTAATAGACCATTACTTCCACCTGTCACCAGTGGAATAACACCAGCTTGAGCTCTTGTGTTCCTCTACAACAAACAAACAAAACTGGGACCACCCTGTAAAAATAATGCTTCATGTTGTTATGACAGATTAAAAAAAACTCAACTTCTTCATTACATTTCCTCTGTCAGAATAAAGACCTTAAGAGCAGAGTGGCTCATCTGGAAGGTTCACAGAGGAGCAACCAGGACTCACTCATCTCCAAACTTAACAGCCGCATCCAGGAACTGGAGGAGAGGTTGCAAGGAGAAGAGAAGTGAGCAAATGCACAGTAAAAAGTGACCTTACATTAACAATTCCTCATCAGTGATAGACATTAATATGTACCGAGTCTGTGTGGACCAGTGCAATGTGAACCTGCTCATCACTTGGTCGTAAGTGAAAGATCATCTCTAGTCCGCATACTAGGAGGGTGTTTAGTTACAGAAGACGAGAAAAAACAGAGATGTGATCTCTTGTTCCTTTTGCTTGCAGGGACAACAACAACCTGCAACAAGTGAACCGCAGGCTGGAGCGCAAGGCGAAGGAGTTGAAGATGCAGGCTGATGAAGAGCACCTTAACCTGCAGAGCCAGACAGACCAGGTCGATACATCTTAAGTCATTAATGAAACCTCGTTACGAGGCACTCGTCGGCAACAGACTTGACTCATGATTCTTTATCTCGTTTTTGTGAACTCTGCAGCTGACTCAGAGGCTGAAGACGGCGAAGAGGCAGATGGACGAGGCGGAGGAGGAGATCGAGCGCCTGGAACACGCTAAAAAGAAGTTGCAGAGAGAACTGGACGAGCAGATGGAGGCCAACGAGCAGCTTCATGGCCAACTGAGTGCAATGCGGAATGAGATGAGGTGCTTTCTGTTTTTAATACACTGCTACACTAAATCATGTTGTTGTGTAACTGCAGTAATTTAATGCTTTTGCTTTAACAGGCGTAAGAAGAAATCCCCTCCCCTCGTCAATGTTGTGGAGGACGATGTGAACAACATGGACGACCTCGGATCTGACTGAACTGTCATTAAAATGAATTAAAACTGGACTTTAATGTTACTGTGAACATATCATAATTGAATATAACTTCATTAACACCTCAGGTGTGACTTCCAGTTTGAGATGCATGGCACCTTGCTGAGGCTGACCTCTTGTGGCAATATTTATAACTACATTATCTGTCAATGCATCAGACCAACTATTGATTCTTCTTAATGTCTAAGTTATTCTGTTGCTTTATTACTTAAAATGACATGAACTGCACTTTCTAATAAGTAAATGTATTAAAATGCTTTTTCAACATTCACCAGTGTATATACACCTCCAGACACTGAAATAAATCCAGCTGTGTGACGTTTCTGTCAGTCTGAGAGTTTGACTTTGACCAATACAAATAGAGAAGGTTCCTTTGAAATGTAAAAACAACACAACGCTCATCTGTCGGTCAACCTCAGCTACGAAACTCTGTGTTGATGAAGCTGAGGAGGAGAGTGATAGTTGTACAAGTGGATCAATGGTCTGTCCTGAATGGCTGCGGCCGTGCAGAGGTGGAGATCTGATTCTGATGAGCTCCAGAGGTTCAAACTGCTGGACGTTTGGCAGTTTTTACATCTGTTGGCACAGCGATACATGGAAGTACAACACAAGAGAAGCATGAGGCAACACTGTGCTCTAAAACATGGAATAATCAAGGAATTCCTGGCAGAATTCCTGGGAACATTTGTCTTGGTTGTAAGTAATTTTTTTATGGGATGAAATTGTGTGGGTTTTTTTTTTTTTTCAGAAATCAAAACTGTTGCTGCAGAAATAGAAAGTAGCAAATAGATTATTATAGATCTATTTGCTTTAGAAGGTGTGTGAAGTTACAGATGTTCATATAATTATTTCAACTGATGTTCAGAAATGTTCATTATATTTTACAGTTTTATTAAAGCTATCTTCCTTTCTGTTTGTCAGCTCTTTGGCTGCGGCGCCGTCGCTCAGACCGTCCTCAGTCGAAACACCCTGGGCGAGCCCCTCACCGTCCACATCGGCTTCTCTGTAGGCCTGATGATGGCAGTGTATGTGGCCGGTGGAGTGTCAGGTAAATGTGACTTTTCATGTTGCTCTTATATAGTTAATTGATTATTTCCACTGAACTAAAACTGGGCTGCAAAACCCCATTAACTGTTTAACTGGTGTTTTAAACTAAATGCAAGTCGAGTAGATTATTTCCCACACTCTAGTGAATAAATCAACTGAAAAAGTTTTAATGTTATAGTTGTTAACAGTTTGTTGCTTGTTTGTCTGTGTGGCACCTTTGTTGCCATATAATCTAATGTTTAGCGCTCTTTCTGAACCCGTTAATTTATAGTTAATACAAACCACCTCTGCCAGAATATATTTTAAAAAATCGGACACGGCTCTCTTGTGCGTGCTGTAATAAAAACATCGTTACTCATGAGGCTTGCAGCTTGTAGTATTAAACCTTTATGGCTTCCTGACCAGCCATGTGCCACCTCCCCCCAGCTCCAGTGTCAGCAGGAACGTGCCAGCTCTCTATCCAGATCCACAGAGTGTGTACTGACCATTGATTTATTAACACAGCCTCTCTGGGGTCATACATAACCCTGGGCACTAAATGTCCTGCAAACTGCATTGATCAGAGGCTACGTTCATCTGTCCATAGCAGAGGCCAGACTCAGTCCCAGTGAGAATGCTAACTTCATCTGAGCAGAGACCAAATCAAATCACCAACAGTATTTCATGAGCAGATTTCTTATATATGTTAAAAATACACATCTTAATTAAAAATAGCAACAGAATAATGCCACATCTTTTTAAATTTTTTTGAGGAAGTGACCTTTATTCTGCCTCTAATAAAACCCCAAACCGCCCTGGGGGCAGCTCTCCTTCTGGTGCCTCTCGTAAATGTGACAGCCTCACTAATGATGGAGAGGATATTATGCCAGCCACCTCCCACACACTGCACCCCTCTTTTACGCTGTGCTTTGTCCTCTCTCCCAGGGGGCCATGTGAACCCTGCTGTGTCTCTGGCCATGGTAATTTTGGGCAAACTGAAGATCTGGAAGTTTCCCTTCTATGTCATCGCTCAGTTCCTTGGTGCTTTTGCAGGAGCTGCTGCAGTCTTTGGATTATACTATGGTGAAGCCTCCCTTACATATGTATATAAAACCATAACAAGTGTTAAGTAAAGAAATGGTTACGTGTACAACACTCAGCTGTCACAGTGAAAATATTTTAACCCTGTGTTTGTTGGCACAAGATGAATCCCTGTGAACAGTTACAGTTATGTCAGATATCTCTTTGTGTTCCTCACAGATGCCTTCATGGACTTCACCAGCGGGATTCTGTCAGTGACGGGAATCAATGCAACAGGCCACATTTTTGCCTCATACCCTGCGAGACACCTGTCAGTCCTTGGCGGCTTCGTTGATCAGGCGAGCTCTTGTTGCAGTGACTCTCTTTCTGCCTCTAAATACTGTAAAAGTCTGGCAAATGTCGCTAATGCAGAATTGATTGCCCCATTTAGTCTGAGAACACCCCCTTTTCGGCTCAGTTTTGGCCCTAATGACCCATTTCCTGGCACTCGCTAGAAGGTCACATTTACTTAACGCCATTTTCAGACAGTTCAGCAGGCGCAGCGATCCGAAAATAACACATCTACTTGTGTGTTCAGAAATGTTGGAAACTACACCAGGTGAACCACTGAGATAAGTCTACTTAGTGGGAATATGTTTGTCATTTCTGTGTAACAGCGGTGCTTAGAGGTCAGGTACAATTTGCAGTCCCTGTTTGAATAATTAATAGAAGCAAAACTTAGACTTGAGCATTTCAGTTTGGACTATTTGTTCTAATGATCTAGTCAGAATGCTCAGTGATTAGAGGTAAAATGTTGTAAATGTGATTTAAAAGTACCCAATAGACCCAGACAACTATACACACAAACCCTGCATGTTTTTTTATTTGCATCTAGATGTTTGCAAATAGAAAATTACAGTTATTTTAAAATATTTTCTATGTATGAAGACATTCACACAGTGGCATATTACATGAATGTGAAGTAAACAAATGGCTGAGAGGAGCTAAAAATTGTACAAAGATCCATCAGCAAAATGAGATGACATAAAATAAAAATAATATAACATTGACCTAAACTCATCCATTAATCAAAGACTTGCTTGTTCCTCTCTTCCTCTCTTGTAAGGTGGTGGGGACTGGCATGCTGGTTTTGTGTATTCTTGCCATCATCGATGGTGGAAACATTGGAGCTCCTAAAGGCGTCGAGCCGCTGGCCATTGGCCTGATCATCATGGCCATCGGTGTGTCCATGGGACTGAACTGTGGCTACCCCCTGAACCCTGCCAGAGACCTGGGACCCAGACTGTTCACAGCTGTGGCAGGATGGGGGATGGAGGTCTTCAGGTAAATGGAGTTGAATGAAATATGGACAATTATATGATGATGATGTGTTCCGTTGGCCGTTAGGTAAAAGAGTCTAAACATGCTAAAGGGAATTTAATTCAACTAGCTATACATACAAACTCAAATATTTTTGTGTTTGGATGTGTTTGGATGGTGTGCATAACACGCTAGATGTGGACTTAAGCAGTAGTTTTAATTTATTTTATTTGTTGATGTTTTACTAACAAATAGACAGAAGACAAATTGTCATGTGTTTACATTCTGTGCACTATGAAAATGTAACAACAGATATATCTGCTTGCCTGTCTTCAAATCCTTTATTGAGATTTTTATTGAAGTAAACCCGTGCTAGTGACACGTGTTACATAATGTCACATGCACTTGACAGATGTGGTCGATGCTTGTGCATGATCCCGTGACGGCACCAGTGATCTACAGTTGCCTCTTTTCCAGCTGCTTGAGTGACTTCCAGTGATGTTTTTGACTCTTTCTTCCCGTTTCCCTTTTTTTTCCTGCTTGTGCTCGCAGCACTGCAGACAACTGGTGGTGGATCCCAGTGGCGGGACCGATGGTGGGGGGCGTGGTCGCGGCGGTCATCTACTACCTGCTCATCGAGCTGCACCACCCCCACGTCGAGCATGAGAAGCCCCACGAGGAAGACGAGGAGGACGAGGAGGACGAAGAGGACGAGGACAGCAGTCTGAAGGACAAATATGAAATGATCACGATGAGTTAAAACGACATTAACCTTCAGGACTGAGTGGTTTTACTGTCAGTCAGATGAAGAACACCCAGCACAGCTTCCATCTGTAAGGACAGGCTCCATGTGTCAGTGTGATCTCATTGGTAGCAGGATAGGCTGTAGTTGCACTTCTGATTGACTTTTCATGCTTTGCAGTGACAAGCTTTTCAGCCCTTTACACCACCAAGACCTCCATGGGTCTAAATAAAATAAGATATTTTTGGAAATGTTAAAAAAAAAACTGCAGCTGCACCACAGTTAGTGTTTTGAGTATCTGAATTGAGGGTAGAAACACAGAATAACCAATACTGGGTTGTCTGCTCTGCTCTGCAAGCTAACGTTTTATTTTTTGTGCTTCATAAACTCGTGAAAATCTCAGTCCTGTTTATTTCAGATCATTACATAAACATAAGGATACATGTGTTGTAAATACTGTTTTGTAAATACAAAAAAAAAAAATCTCCTTTTTTGCATATACTGATAATAGATTAATAGTTTTACATGCATGCAAGTCTCCTTTTAGAGTTGCTTGTGTTTTCCTCAGTGGTTGTCGTGATACATTCTTCTTGTTCTTGTTATGTTCTGACTTTTTGCAAAAGTCTTTTACTCAGTTTTGTTTGTCTACATTAAACTTTCTACAAGTTTCAGCTTCTCTTGAGATATTTCCCTTCATCACTCTGCTGGATTTGTCACAGAAAACTGCACATCGCCTAAAATACAGTGAGGTGGTTGGTTGATGTAAATGTTCACATACATGCACATACACTCTGTAAATTGCCACGTAGGCCTGAGTGATGAAGTAAAAGGAGACAGTAACAGGAGACACTTGCAACAATGAGAGATGGCTCATTTGTGTGCTTAGTTTTCAGGAGTGCAGAGGATGATGAAGTCTCACGGTGTCAGCTCAGAGCATTATTCTGCAAAATATTTCCTGTATGAGCTCATCACTCTCGTTAATGTCCTTGTGCAGATGAAGGAGCTGAGTCTCAGTGGGTTGTCAGATTTTACTTCCATCAGGAAGCTCAGGTAGTGATTCCACTGCTGCAGAATTGAAGATTGAAAGTGGTCACATATGATAAAAATGGTAAGTTAAGACTTACAGTGAGAATCTTCCTTACAACTTCTTTCTCTTAATTTTCAATTAGGAAAAAAAAAAAAAAGCAAAAACCAAAAACTAAACCAAAAGAAAACAACAACAGAGAAAAAAGACAAAAAAGCAAACAATGCTATGCATCACTGATTTTGGATCACTGGATCACAGTTATGCTAAGTTCCAGAGACACTATAAGGATCAATAGCTGTAGCAGAGAGGCAGCAACAATCGAGGGGCCAAACAGCATCAAATATTTTTAATGTAGAGATATATGATGATTGAAGAGGAGAGCTGCAGGGCACGTTTATATTATACTAAGCTGGGGACCAACTACATATACAGAACAGAGTGGACGGTTTATATAGACTGACTGGTGTCTCCATGAAGATACATGTGCAGGTACATGTGATTCTTGCTTCTTGTCTTTTACCGTTTTTCAGGCTTTGAATGATTTAGGATGATGTTGCTGTGCTGGTTCAGCAAGAAAAAGCTGAAGCCAGACTCCCAAAACTGTGTCTGGGTCTGGGTACACAAGCAACTCTAACCTAAGTCTGTGCATTTAAGATTTGGCTTCATTTTCTTGATTGTTTGAGTAAAAGATTTTTCTTAGAATAGCATCATAAACAGTAATTTCTTCCTTTCTCCGATTAAACCTCTCAGACTGACTGAATGGAGGAGCACTGAAACTCCTCTGGTCACTGGACAATGCAAAGAGCATTATTTCTACGCATCCAGTGCATGTTCTTTGTTTGTGCTGCAGTCTTCTTGGTGAGTAGGGGCTATCTGTCACTCAGTTCAGTGTTAGTGACACTCAGCAGACCAGTGCCACTTTAACAATCATGCTTTGTCACTGCAAAGAGAAACACAAGGTACTTTTTGCTGATTGGCTGTGACATCAGCTCCTCGCAGAGAGCTCAAACTGTAAATACAGAATATTGATAATATCCTCTGTGTTAGCACACTGTTTCAGATACAGACGGACTTAGACATAAGGGGAACTGAGCATACAATCAATCACCAGTGTAAACTTACTGGAATATGACTCACTGCCTGCTTTTTCCAGAAAATATTGAGCCTCATCTCTTGTTGTGAACGTGTCTGCTTGTTCCTGGATTTAATAAAACCTCGTCCACAACCAGCGACTGCAGCTGAGGATCCGCACTGAAAATCAATATCGGGCCACATTCCACTGCATGTACAAATGCATGCTCCCAGGATTTGACTTACAATTTCCTATGCTTGTTACATCACTAAATACACTCATGGGGCAAAGTGATCAATAAGTATAGGCGGTGAATAATATAGTGAGTAACACACATGTGGAGGACATGAGCAGTCATGTGGATGAGACAAAATATAAGTTTTTGAACAGCTGCCTTGCCCTCCAACAACTTCATTCAAATAAAAGCATCAGGTGTAAGGAGTCAGTGAGTGCAAATAAAACGTATGAGAAGCTGTCTGTGTCTCTGTGATGCTGACGTTGGTGACTCACAGGCTGCTTCAAAACCCCACAGCACCAGCATGTCATCTGAAGCAGCTGCTCCCTCTGCTGTGAACGTGCCTCTACTGCATTCATCACAGTGGTAGGTTCACTCTCACGGTACCAGAGTTATTATAGTTTTATATTTTCTTATTAGTTTTTATTTTTATTTCGTTTTGACTTTTTGTTCTTAATTCAGTTTAGTTTCAGTTAGTTCTCAGAGTGGGTTTGCTCGTTTCAGTTTCGTTTTTATTGTTTGAAAATGTTTAGTTTTAGTTTTGTTTTTATTAGTTTCAGTGTTCGTTTTAGTGTTTTTAAGTTTTGTTGTATTTAGGGCGTATGCCAGAGGCCAGATTTAGGAAAATCAGTTTGGATATTACAATATAAACACAGAACTTGGTGAAGTTTACGTCTACAGTCTTGTAGACATTCAAATTCTCAATGAACATGTCCATCAAAGCCTTATCAGGGAAGCTGTGATAACAAATTTTACCAAATTAACAAATACTAAAACTAAGGATATTTCCTCTATATTTTTATTTTATTTTAGTTAGTGTTCCAAGTTCACAAAATCTTTTCAGTTAGTTAAATTTTTTTTCAAAAGTCTAGTTTTTATTTTTATTTTAGTTAACTAAAATGTTTTTTCACACCTAGTTTTAGTTACTATAACTATAATAACCTTGGTGTGGAGTGCAGTGGACGTCTTTTCTGCTCATTACATCACCTTGTTGAGTAAGTATGAAAATGAACTTTGAAACAGATTTTCAGACTTGGTTGAGAAATTATCTAAAAATATCTGCAATGGGCAGCACGGTGGTGCAGTGGTTAGCACCGCTGCGTCTCAGCAAGGAGGTCCTGGGAATCCACTGGCCAGCTGAGGCCTTTCTGTGTGAAGTTTGCATGTTCTCCCTGTGCTTGTATGGGTTCTTTCCGGGTACTCCGGTTTCCTCCTATCATCCAAAGACGTGCATGGGTTAGTGTTATTGGCAAGTCTAAATTAGCCATAGGAGTGAATGTGAGCATGAATGGTTGTCTGTTTCTCTGTGTTTGCCCTGCGATAGACTGGCGACCTGTCCAGGGTGTTCCCTGGCTTTTGCCCTATGACAGCTGGGATAGGCTCCAGCTTCCCAGCGACCCTGAACTGGATAACCGGAAGAAAATGGACGGATGGATGCAATAATCTAAAATGTACTAGTGGTTAGTGTGTATTGGCCTTGCTTCTCCATGTGTATCTACTATAATAAACAGAGCATTTTTAAATTTAAGACACTACACACTGACTACTGAAAATAGTATAGCCTCTGGAACTGGATTTTCCCTGTCCATTAAACCTTAAGCAGCCAATCTATATGCCTGTTAGGACAACTCCACGTAAAATATGAAATATTTGCATATTTTGTATCTTTTTCAAGTACCAGTCTTGAGAATGTCACAACATTGTACTATGCATGTGTAGGAGCTCCTGAAAGTATAGTATATTTTTGCATTTATTTGACAGTCTAACAAAAAGTATAAAACCAGGAGCTGGTAGAAGTTTACTTTCTTGCTCAAAGACATTTTGACAGACAACACAAGGCTGTCTGCAGACATATTACATATCGTGGGGGATCAAACCAGTGATCTCACTGTTACAAGACTACTTCCTAAACTTCTAGTATAAGGTATCAAAGCCGATTTTTTAAGGAATTGACGGGCTTAACAGACTTGAAAGACCCAGTCCCTAGAATTCCCTTTGTAACTTGGCAATTACCCCAAGACCACCTGATTTTTCTGTCTGTGCACATGAGGGGAAAAAAAGGCACAGAAAGAGAGAAAAAAATCCGCTCTTCTCCATCGTACAGCTCCCCAGGGTGAGAGAGGGAGAGAACACTATACTCCTCCTGTGTTTATCTCAATCTCACATCAGATCAGATCACTGGCGGATAAAGGCACATCCTGACACATCACTTCCCCTCTCTGGAGGAAGCTGACACGCGCTGGGGACCTGAAATGACAGTGTGGTGGCGCGCAGGATGAAGAAATAAAACTTTTTTTGACAGAGCGAAAGAGAGAAGGGGAAAGAAGGGGAAAACAAAGGTGCGCAGGGAGAGGGGAAGGTGAAACCTATATACTTGCGGCCCAGATCCGCAGAGCTAAGTGAGGTGAAGAGGAAGAGGAAGAGGAGGAGGAGGCAGAGCGGCAAGAGGCAAAGAGGTGAAGAGACACTAAGAATAGTATGACTGGATTAGCTTTAACGCTGATCTTTATTCAGCTGAGTGACACTCCCTCGCTCTTCTCAATTGCTCTTTAGTGCAGTTACAGGAGAGGCCTGTCCTACATTTTAACTCTTAAGTTCAAGTCAACAACAGTCGGTGCTGATTTTCAAGTGAGGAGACGTATGGATTCAACTCATGTTCAACCAGTTCTGTTGCATAACGTGTGTGTATTTGTGTATAGGTGATTTGCATAAAAATTTTTTTTTAGTAGCCGTCATATGACAGCTAAACATTCAACTGTCTGCGGTACAGACAGTCAGCTGTGGTTTGCCTTTAATTCCCCTCAACACGAAATAAAAACCTAAATCTGTCTGGGGAGTCTGATGAAGTTTATATTATTTATGTCCAGCTACAGATGGTGCAGAGAGGGATGAAATGAAACCAGAACTTTGGCAGCTTATTTCCAGAGGTAAGACAAAAACACTCAGTGTCACAATGGCGTTTATAACATGTAGCTAACTTGACAGAAGAATCCAAAGGCGAGATGCCACTTTGTATGAGACGTGGCACTGAGTTACAGAAACAAGCGGAACAGAGGCAAGCGCAGATGTGACGTCACAACTACAGCTCTCTATTCATTCTTGAAAAGAGAAGGGAGCGAGTGTCTTTTGTTGTTTAGTTTGTCCTTGTTAATATTTAAAACGACCACTCACTAGCTTTTATCAACAAACGGAATGCCTCTGTAGAAAGTCATGAAAAAATTTAGAGAAAAATCTCTATTACAGAGATATCAATCTTATTAATGAAACTCCCTACCGACATTCATTTGAAATGCAATGATTTTTAAATCAGATCCCAGCGAGGACCTCCAAAAACAAGAAACTGCATCATCTGAAGTTGATGGTGAGATGCAGCTAAATGCTTCAGAGAAAGCTAATAAGTGGACACTGACTGAAGAATTTTTTCTCAGCCTGCAGTTTGAGAGGTAAAAAAAAAAAAGAACTTGATTATGCTTCTTACAAACACACCTTGTTTTCAGAAATACTAACAGAAAAACAATCACAACTCAAAGCACATTACTAATATTAGAAGAAAATCAGAATCATGCATTTTCATTCAAGCTCAGCAGCGATATAAGCAACAGTGACACATTTCATGTGTGGTTTACCAGACAAACATACACTCACAGGCAGTCACACAAATCCAATTAATGTACAGTCCTGTGAACACAGATCACACAGGACACACATTCACACGGCACGCACTGGGACACATGGACCAATTAAGGCAGAGGACATGTAGTCTCTCATACACACATATACATACACACACACACACATACACACACACACACACTGCAGTTTAAAAAAACAAGGAGCAACTCTGCTGATCTACAGCTCTTCCCTAAAGCAAAGTACACAAACCAAGTGTAGCAGAACGAGGAATCTCGGTTTTTTTCTCCCTTCACTCTGTCTTTCCATGAATGGCATCAGCACATATGTTCTTCTGGTGGGACCATCGCATGCACACACAGACACACACACGCACACAGACAAAAGACACCGAGTCCTGGGACGGCATGGCCGGCAGAAAAACAGAGAGGCATGATGGGTAAAGATGGGAAGATGCGTAAAAGGTGGCAGACAAAGTGCATGGTGTGTGAGAGGAGACAGTCACAGTCAGCTGAAACTCCTCCCCCTAATTCAAAAAGGCAGTACGGGATTTGCATTTTTCCCACAATTCAATTAACACGCTTGTCAGCCTCTCCTCTCCGTTCACATGCCTCCTTTGGCCATCTCTCGCTTGCACACATACAAACACGCTCCCACAGACACACATCAGCTACACGAATAGATTATTCATAAACACTCGCATGCAGAAAATGGATGCATTTATTTGTTTGTTAACAAATGAAGGACAGGAGTGCAGACTGAGAGATGAGGAGAAGCTCCTGGGTCACATCCTGTCTGGACTTGTCATATCAAGGGACATGAAAAAAAAACAGTGCTGTTAATGGATGCACAGAGAGAGAGAGAGAGGTCCCTGGGGATGTCTTTCTCTCTGTCCTTCTCTATCTCTCAAGAAGGAAAGAAGATGTGAGGGAGGGAAAAGATGAAGAGTGCGATCAAAGAATAGGGAATCATTGAGTGTTAAAAGAAAGACAGACACTCAGAGTTGATATGTAGCAAGAGACCAGACAACGGAGACAAGGCCAAACCTCATTTAGAAACCAGAAATCAGCCACAGATGCACTGACTTTGCCGCGGGGCCGGCTAATGACTCCAGCGAGCCTCTTGTCTGATTAATAGACTGTAATCCCATTCTCATGGATAGCATACCATAGCATTCCGCAGCACCACTCATTAACCACTATAGAAATACTCACTAATCAGCCGGCCGCTTTCAGCTAGCAAAACTAATGCTAGGCTAAGATAATCAATAGGCAGTAATCCTGTTGGCGGAGCTGCTGCAGCGTAGCGCCCCTTATTACCAGCCATAGAAATGTCTGCTAATCATTCACCGCACGGTTATTTGTCCACAGGGCCGCAGAATCACTTCGGTGGTGGTGGTGAGGGTTGACATTTGATGGTCGGCAGCAGAGGGTGGAAGAGAAAGAGTGACACACAGAGTGGCAGAGGCTGTGTAATGATTAAGAAACACATCACTCTTGCTTTTCTATCCCCCACTCACTCACTCTCTCTCACTCTCTAGCTCTCTCTCTCTGTCTGTCGTCTGTCTTGAGCATACACCCAGATTGGTCTGGAAAGACTCTTCTCTATGTTGGTGTCATTCAAGTTTAATCAATCAACGAAAAAAAAAAACATCCAATCCATAGCGGCCAATCAATAATGAAGGCTTCCAGGCAGAGTAACGATAACCCTTCACACACCACCAATGGAGACAATCTTCAGCAGTCGAGCGGACCCCTCCCCTTGTCCTGTCGCACTGAGGTGAAACAGCTGGGGTAAATCAATTACGAGCAACAGCCTCAACTCAGCCTGACCGTACTGGTTTGATTTCTGGATGGTTTCATGTTGATTTTAACGTTGATTCTATAATACTCAACATCAACAGTTTGGTTTTAATCAGGCCATTTTGCATCCCTGATCAACCAGAGCCAAACTTTTGTCTGCTGCAAAACGTCTGCAGATGGTCCCTATGGCATGGAGTCAAACTAAAACCCTGTGTGTGTAGCTAGGGGCCCAACAGAGGTATTGGCATATTCTTTTGAGCTCTGAATTGTGAGGCTGTGTTATACATTACGATGACCACAGAATGAACCTGAGCCGAACTCCTGCAGTCAAGACGAAGCAGCAGTGAAGCAGCTGAGAGACCTGTCAATGCTAAGTTACCAAAGGAGAAAACAGACAGGGGCCATATCTCAACTTTTTCTACCCATCTAGAAATAACTATTTTATTGGAGAACATCTTAAAACAGCTTTAAAATTTCTAAAGTAAAATAAATATGTATATTACTGGTGTTTTGTGTATGATAATCATAGGTGATTATCATTTTGCCCAAAGCAAGGCGAAACTCAATGACAGTATAGTTTAGTGTGGTGGTTACCAATCCACTAGACATTACTCACTGATTTGTGAAATCCCGTTTTGAAGCATCATCATGGCTATCCCTGTCTTGGTTTTTTTTGCAGCTAGAAGTGACTATGTTTGGAAGAGATGGTGGAGAGCCAAGTTTTCAACCAAGAGTGGTAAGGTTTCTTAGTGACTATATCCATAAACTGCATGGGTGCATTGAACGGACACATATACCTGCTAATTAGTAATTAATAGACTAGTGAAATATTAGCACTTCACTCGCCAAAACTGAAGCACAGACATTCAGTTAACCACACAGCAAGCCATAAAACTGCTTCAAAAGGCACGAAAACCACAAACGAAATTGAGAGGTTTAGTTTAGTACTTCGAATTAGTAGAGAGGAAGCCCAGCTGAAGAAGAAGGCCCTAATAATATATATCTTTGAGTCATTATGCATTTTAAAAAGCCGTTGTAAAAGAATGATTGTTATGAGGCATATTAGCCATATAGACCAATACTTGCACTAGGCTGTAAACGCATTCATTTCTGCCGTAAATCTGGAAATTTTAGCACGACTTGCTTTTGGAGCCAGCAACAAGTTAATATTTGAGGCACTTCTGTGGTGGTTTCATTAATAAACCCTGCTGGCTGCTGCTTCATCAGGTCTCCACCAAGGGGGTTTCAGGCTTTGAAAAGAATTCAAATAAAACTGTTTGAGAAGGAGGAACTTTGGATCATTGGACTAGTGACATCTTGTACATACAGTATATACAACATATAACAAAGCTTATTTTAGCTGCTCCCTTATTCGTAAATGGTCACAACAGTAGATGGATCTGCTTATTTGATTTGGTACAGATCCCACCCCACCCCCAGGAATTTGTGTCTCCTCCTGGTCTCGAACCGGGGATCTTTGATGTGTTAGGCACGAAAAATATTGAAAATATAATGACAGTACAGGCTTAAGCAAGTCTTTGATATTTTACTAAATTACCTAAGTGGTTAGTAGATCATAACAGCTGTCATTGAAACAACACTAGATGTAAATATGAATACATTCAGAAAACCATCCCGTCACCAGTACATTTCCCTGTATGTCCACTGTATACCTTTTATATATATCAGGTAAAGTAAGGCAGCTACAGGTATTATTCAACAGTGGTAAACCCAATTAGAGCCTCGTTTCCAGGAAGCTAAGCAGGCTTGTCCCAAAAGAAAGGGGGATTTGAGTTCATGAAGGGAATAACTGGATGGTGGGATGTGGGAATGTTTGTCGGGAATACTATAGCGTAGTGCAGCCACAGCCGCAGGATGAGCGGACGTAACCGGCTTTGGCGCGCCTGGCCGCCAGCGCTTAAACCCGGCTAATCTGATTGGATTAACACCGACCTGCCTGACTACACATGAGCGCGTGCATGCATTCACACAGACACGAACACACGTGTGCGTGTCTGCTCTCACGCACGCACAAACACACATACACAGACACGTACTATATGCCAATCAGCCGGGGCTGCCTCTGCAAAGTTCATCTGGATTCTGGGTTGTGCTGGCTGGCTGACTGGCTGATGCCATCATGCTGGGCTACCACATGCATACGCATCCGCTCTCACGCCACACACACACATACACACACACACTTACTCACAGAGCCATCTTAGGGTGCAGTGATTTGTGCTGTGAATCTGAAACAGACCTATTGAAAGAAGAGTAATGCCCAGTGCTTGACAACCGTGCTAATTGACTAGCCCCCTCCCCAGCAATGAAACTAAACGTTTTCACCCCTCCATCCTTTATCTTTCCAATCATTCCCTGACAGCTCTCCTCTTGTCCCCCCACTCATTCCATCCTCTTCCTCATATTACTCTTCATCGCCTCCATCTCCTCTTCTGTCCCTCTTTCCTTCCCCCCTGCCATCATTCCCTCCCCTTTCCCCTCATTCTCATATATGTAATCATTCATTAGAACCAAGGCAGTTGTCCATTAGGCAAAGCAGCCATTTTGGAAATTGCAGCAAATCTTCCATGAAAAGACATTTCCTCTAATGCAGCAGTCACGCTCGGAGGGAGAGGGAGAGGGAGAGAACGATGGCAAAGGAGGGAGAGAAAGACAAGGGGGCCGAGATGGAGAGAGGAGAAAAGAGGAGAGTGAGAAAAGTGAAAGAGAGACAGCAAGAGAGCCCCCAGCCATAAAGCCACCAAGCGGAAAGCAAGCCTGCTGTTTGATTAGAGTGACACCATCATGGATGGAAGGAGGAAGGAAAGGATGGAAGGAGAGGGAAAGTGTCTTAG
>VUQI01047151.1:0-11901 GCA_015106735.1 Paratilapia polleni | reverse complement strand
TCTGTCAAATGCAACACACACCCACCCACACACACCCTTATTTCTCTCCTCCCTCACCTCAGTATAGGTCAGTCTCCCACCTGCCTCTCTCTCATCTTTAAAACTAAACCTCCTCTATCCTCAGCATCAAGCCTGTTACACTATCCCGACTCCGCCTGTGAATCTCTTACTGAATTTGGTTCCTGATAAATCTCCCTGTGGTGTTTTTCTTTTTCTTTTTCTTTTTTTTTTTAAAAAAGAAAAGAAAAAAAAAAGAATCTGCTCTCCCTCAGCCACCTTGTTGCTCCCCATGCCAGCGTGGAAACTGTCTCACTAATGCCTTGAATGAGTGTGTCAGCTTCAGCAGTTACCAGTCCGTTAGTAGTCTCTTTGGTTTCTGTTCATGTTGTTGTTGTTCTTATAATTTCTATTAGACACACACACGCACAGATGAAGAATGGTCAGATTGCATGACAAACTCTTCAACAGTCGCCATCAGGCTTCTCTCTCAGTAACAGAAAAAGTTTAAAAAGTACTGCTGACGGATTTGGAACGACAGGGGGATAAACACATTAATATATAATGGTGTATTAAGTAAATGAATGCAATATAAAAAAACAAAATGCATGGCTGACGTGTACATGAGACTCCACCAGTTGAAACATCAAACCACTGAACTTAGCATCTAAGTGTTACGACTGAACAACTTAGGAAAAAAAGAAAAAAAAATCGGTGTTTGAATGTTCTGTTGCCATATTGTTTCTGAATATTTTTTCAAATTTTAACCGTGAGCTTGGTGCGGGTCGGTCAAAGAGGACAAAAAAAAGAAAAAAAAAAAGAAAAATTCACATAAAAAGGGGAATTCTGCAGCAAATACTTGTTTTATTACCATAAGGATCATTTTTATATCTTGTTTACATTAATGTAGCAACTTTGTGTTTGTATACAGTATTGTTTTGTTACCAACAGACATTAGGAAAAAAAGGTTACTTGAAAATGATTCATTGCATATTAAAGGGAGTTTTATCTTGTTTTTGTAGTTTGGCTGTGCTTCTTTCTGCTTCCCGTGTCTGTCATATCAATAAGAATAATCGGTCCAGATTGCATTTGCATTATTGGACCTATTATGCTTTTTTTCTCATTTATATACTGTTAAAATGGTGAATCCTTATATTGTTAACCTTTATTTAACCATGAGGTGAAACTCTTGCGAGAGTGCCATGGGCCCAGATAGGCAGCGTTGATCTAGCATGGTTTTTATATGGTAGGAGAAAACCTGAGAAGCTCCACACGAAAGAGTTTGAATCTGGAACCAGCAAGTAACCTCTGTGAAAGAAAAGCTCAGGTTTGCTCTAAACAAAGGGTGGCAAACATATGGCCAGGGGACCAGAACCTACCCGTCAAAGGGTCCAATCCAGCGTGGCTTTGAAAAATGTGAACATTACCAAGGAAGAGGGCAGACCGTTAACTGTATTTTCATCAGTTTTATAGCCTTCTTGCTCACAAAGACGTATCCTGTGGCTTGGTACACCACACCACAGTAAGTAAAGGATAAAAAACTAAATGACAGAAAATTAGTTGGTTTTTTGTTTTTTTAATTGTATTCCATTAAAGAACAGAAAAGTTATTGTTTCTTCACTATTTACTATAGAATTTATTTTTTTTTTTTTTTACAGTAGAAAAAACCCAAACATTTTATGTGAATTAACATGAAATTTTTGATTACAGGACAAAGTCTGGGTAATGAGCTGCCAGTAGTTTTTTGTAATTGCATGCACCATCTTTGACTGCAGCAGCATTTTTTTATAATGTGGAAAAACTGAGAAGTATTGTTGAAAATGCACTTATTTGTTGATATCTCAGGGATTAAATGTGAACTTAAACTTCTGAACGCTGAGAGATGGGAACAATTTGGAGGAAGTTTTTTTTTTTTTTTTTTAAATAAGTTTTACTGGTCCAGCCCACTTAAGCTCAAATTGGCCCATGAAAAAAATGGTTCGATACCCCTGCTCTAAAGGCTTCAGTTCTCATAATATTCTACAAACTATATTATAGTTTTAATATATATATAGTAGTAATATAGTTTCAAACTATATTATTTTCTTATACACAAGTGCTTGTTCTAGTAACCTACTTCTTAACGGTGTGTCCTGGTCCCCCATCATCAGACATAGACCTGGTTAATTTGGACACAATCCATATTAGTGCCTTTGACTACAAGTCTCTCACTCATATTGTGAATTAGACTTGAGTGGTGTTGGGGATCCTTACTGGAAGACATGTCCTGACTGAGTTTGAACCCTCAATCTGCTCTTCCAAAGGCAGCAACACTACCACTACTCCATGCAGGTGCATTACCACTGCTGAAGGTCTGAAGGAACAACTGGAGCAGTGACAATGATTTTCTTTGTTTCCTTACCACCCAGACTTGGGAGGACAACGTCATGAAACGTCTGACTGCACAGGGTTAAAGTTTGCACAAAGTTTGTTGTTTAAGTTGTTAATCCTGAAAAGCTAAATTAGGTAAAGACTACTCAAAAGCATTTTGATGGCTTAGTATCTGACATTAAGATTGTTTATTAAAGAAAGACATTTTCATGTGAGCCAACTGTGCTGTCATCTTTAATTCTTTAAATTTCATATTAATGTCAGTTTTATGGGATTTTAGTTTGACAGAGGCATTGGTTCTCTGATCACAGATCTGAAAGGTAGAAGCAGCACCAAACAAAAATAATCAACAATGAAATCAGTCATGTTTATTGTTTAAACCTAAGTTCATTTATTGAACAGTATGAATGAGAAAAAAAGACGATACGAGCATTGTTTATTACTTTTGTACAAAATATCTGAGATAGTGAAGTGTGAGGAGAAGCAGAAGCTCTAGTCCATCCTGGCCTTCAGGGTTCGTGTGGTGATCTTGTCTTTTTCGCTGCAGGAGAAAAGAAAAAAAGCCGTCAATCACTGCAGACACCATCCAACTCCACCCAGCAGCTCTGCACTGCATTCAGCCTCGAAAAACAAGTACAACACCCTGTTATGTTACCCAAGTGCTGCAACAATCACAGCTGATCTGTTGTATGAACAGACTTTAATAAGGTGACGTTTATATACACATCGCTGCTGATAACACTTGTGACACTGGTTCACCTAACCTTTTACCTTTATGGAAATCTTTTACTTCCTCTGGATAGAGCTTATTGACCAACAACCCTCTTTTAGCCATCTCATCTTGAGTTGAACTAAACAGACTGAGTTTTCAGGGAGAGGCGGAAACGCACCGCTGTAAACGAAAGGGGTGCGCTTGATTTATAACGAGACAAAAATAAATCTTTAGTGAAAATGTGCACAAAAAAGTAACAGTTTTCCCCAATTATTTTGTTTTTATAATTGCTGGAAGTCAAAATCATAATTGAGACTGAGAGCGACCAAAACACAAACTATAGAAGAGAGAAGACAAAAGTTAATGACATGCAGTTGTGGTGTATAAACACACAGGGAGTGTGTAAAGGAGGGGAACGTGCACCCCGTCTGCTGCAGGCTGGTTACAGACAAAGAATGGGAAGTGCAGAAATGATGGATCCTGAGGACATATACCATGATAGAGAGTAGCAGTGTTAGCCAAAGTCACAGGACAGCCATTGTCTTTAAATCATTTGTATCTTGCTTTTGTCACAGTTATAAGATCAGTCCTTGTTGGGCCCCTCCCAGCTCATCGGGCAAAGCGTTGGCATTCAGGACAGCCCCACCTGTTACACCAGATGTGAGTGAAACACTTTCTGTGTGAACGCTAACCTGCACAGTGTACTCACATGACATGTACGACGACTCCCATGCCAGAAACCGCATCTCGATCAACTGCATTCAGCATCGCCTGGGAGATGGTCTCAAACAGGTCATCCGGTTCCTGCGTGACCCGGAACGAAATTCAAATTAACACTCATTAAGTTTTAACACCTCACAGAAGAAAAGGTGTGTCTTTAACAGCTATTATCTTGTATTAATTCCTCTAATGTTGAACACTGGAAGTTAATACTAAAGACATTTAAAAAAAAAAAAAAGCTCTCACAAACAATCCTGTAAACATGATATATTTAAACACAAATAAACTGAATGTGTCAGAACCCTACATGCAGGTGGTTTCAGATTTAATACTGACCATATCCGGCTCCCACAAAGATTCACACATGCCATACATCTGCTCTGAGCAGGTGCCGCTCACAACAAAGTCATCTGTCACCATGGGGCAGCCAATCAAATCCAAGGAGCAGATGAAGGGTTCAAAGGTTTTGGGATCTAATCCGGCGATCACAGGCTCGATGTAGTAAGGCCCAAACCTAAAGAGAGAATCAGAAAATCATGTGCCCGTTTACACCACGTTCTCGTTAAAGGTCAGTGCACAAAACAAGTAGGAAGGAAGTACTGCCTGGCTCTCATGACTGATCAGACAGAGAGCTCAAACTCCAGGAAAACTTAAGTAGAATTTAAAATACAGAAAAACAAAAAAACAAAAAAAAAACCCAAACAAAAACAAAACAGACCAATTGGTATCAACTCCAAGTCTTCAGCAGGGTCTGAGTTCAGTGTACTCACCTCCTTTCGTACAGCACGTTGGACACCATGCTCATGAAGGTTTTGGGTTTGATCTGGCGACCCTCCTTCAGCTCATACAGGTTGAGTCTGAATTTAAGCCTCTGGGCTCTGCAAAGAAAGGCACAGAAAGTAAAGTTTATTACTACCATCTTGTACTGCCTAACATAAACACCGTGGTAATAAACTTTGGGTGGTTTCACACCTGATCTTTAGTCTGGTTAAATTGGACCCTGGTTCATTTTTCCCCATAGACATGATTCAGTAGTTATTCCTGGTTCAGACCAAAACAACTGGAATAAAACCTTTAAGAAGAGGTGGTGTCAAACTGTTGACCAGCTTGTTTGTTTGTTTTTTTCTTAGATATATGCACCACTCCACAACACAAAGGGTTTTCTTATTTCTGTATTTTGTGCCTCCTCCTCTTCTCTGCCTGCATCCCAGAAATCAAGACTTGGCGGAAAAACTATAATAGGGGATGCACAGGTGTATCCTTTGCTGAGGTGTTTTTACCTTCAGTACAGCTGGGATACACAAACTATGGCGGGAGGAAGACTCTACAAATAAGTGCTTCTTTTATATTCATAAATTGTTTTATTTACTTAAGATGATCAAACTTTGTGGACTCTGTGTTTTATGAGATTAAAAAAAAAAGAATAATATCCTTACATTCTTGTCACGTTGCATCATATTGTGAATTTCATTAAAAGTAGGTCTAAATATATAACTTTTCATGAACACCGTTATGCTCATATGACATCTGAGATCATAAAACACAGCAGCAGTAGGTTGTAACAAACCGACAGACAGATGATACAGCTGTGCCAAATGTCACCTTCACTTGACATCACTTTAAAAATGAGGCTCCAAAGTGAGGATGTCTCATTTAGTTGAGACTCCTCGTGTCTCTTCCTCGCCTCCTCTGCTCGCATCTCAGGTGGAAGACACGAGGACAGGATATACAAAGAAATGACAAGAAGGGAAGATGTTTCTTTTCTTCCCTGTCTTTAATCTCATTCTCTCGCCCCCGAGACATATTACCAATAAAAAAACTTGAATGTTCTCTTGTGGTTCAGTACTGACGTATTTTGGTTTACTTACATCTTTCGGAAACTGAACACTCAACCGATTCAGACCAACTCAAAACCAGTCAGTATGCCACTTTGACAGAAAGCGATTCACACTCACACTGTTTGAACATCCGTCGCCAGACCAGCCAGTCCGATGTACAGCCTGTCTCCCATGGGGAAGATCTTCTGGAAGTCTGTCGTTACCATCTGGGCCTGAATGCCAAACCTCCGGTCTGCTGCTATCGCCACGCAGTTTTTCCCCCGCATGGCCATGACGGCCCCGCCGTTATATGACATGATAGACTGGAAGAAGGAGAAGAGGACAGAGGTAAGTCAGTCAAGGTAGAAAGAACTGATGAATCAACTGATCAATCACATTTATGACAGAAAAAAAAACAACCAAAAAACAGAAACATTTATAACATTAACATTATAAACAAGTTGGACTACAGGAGACTGTGTTAAAGAATTTTCTGCTCTTTGAGAAAGTAATAACAGTTTAATCTCCACCATGAAGAAATGTAGAAATAACAATCTTAGCTTGGCTAAGCAGAAAAATACAGTTAATACTTTCCAGGCTTATTTAATACATAATAAAATTTTAAAATAAAACATATAACCAGTTAATTGAGTACAGGTTTTTGAAACTTGTGTAAACATGGAGCTAAAACTGTGACTCACACAAGAAATGACAGTAAAATTAAAACTACAGTTACAGGATACAAACAGTAAAATCGTGTTTGAAATATTCCAAGTGTAACATTTGTAAATGTCGGAGATATTTCGGTGAAAAACAGCGTTGATGAGCTGCAGGTTGTAGATGTTTGCTTTTAACAGCGGCTTCACAAAAACCAGCTGTGAACTGTTCATGTCATATTAAACTTTAAGCTATCCGAGCTGACAGTGACTAGTGAACCACAGCTCAGGTTAAACAGTCTGACTAACGTTTTAAAACAAAATATCCTGAAACTGAAGTCAGGAAAGACAGGGAAAAAAAACTATTGTACAAAATCCAACGCTAGCTCAAGTGCAGCAACAGCTAAGCATTTAGCTTTCCGGCTTTCTGTAGTTTTATTCTCCAGAACCGAGAGCTGAATTATTTCTTAGGACATAAGAAATAATTAAATAATGCTTTATTGTAAAAGCTAGCACTACATTTCTTTTAGAATTAATTTAAATGTTAATGCTAGCTAACTTTAGTGACCATGCTAAAGATGTCTGATGGCTACCATCTTTAGCTTAGCTCTCGGGTAATCATTAGCCCTACAAACTCAGTTTTACATCATTTTTTCCAACTAGCCATACGGATGTGACCTGTTTTTTTTAATGCTCTTACCATTGTGATGGCGTTGATGTATATTCCTAACTGCTAGAACTTAGAAACTCTGCTCCTTCTCAGCTATTATGAATGATTGCCGCTAGCTTCCCACAGTGACTACACGATTTAGAAACACAGAGATCGCACTAGCGTGATTTCAATACGTAATCGATGTGCGCAGTGGTGATTGGTTGGTTAAAAGAGACATCTATCGCGATGTGCAGTTGTCATTGGGTGATGAGAGCAGCAAGAACGGTGCGTGCGTAGTTTGGTGGAGGCGCGTTAAAGCGAAATTGAAACAGGGAGGAGAGGTAGATTTTTGGTCTTGGGAGGTGCGTTTAAAACTGTGTCATCACTTCTCTGTGAACGTCTTCTTCTGCTAACCGAACACATAAGTTAAAACAAGCCTTAGATTGCCCTCATATAGTTTGACCCAGAGCTACAAAACTCAGAGCCCCTTAAGTCCCTTAAAGCGATTTAAGTGAAGAAAGATAATTTACTAAATATTCATGTGCATAATCACTTCATATGCACACAACCTCCACATAACGGAGAAAACTCAGCTAATTATTTTTTATTTTCACCCCCAAATGACATACAATGAAATGTTTGCTGCTCCATCATACAGCACACAGCCTGCAGAACAAATTATTCCTGCTGCTGCTGCTGAGGATGATTAGGAGGTGAAACCACAGACTGTATAAAAAAGACGGCCATAGCCTGAGTGAAGTCAAAAGTTGGTTTTTGACTTGCTTTTTGTCAGTGTGCTGCTGTGACTTGAATTGGTGGAGGTGAGGCCAGCTCCAGGTGTCTGTGTTAAGCTGCGTACACATTCACTCTTCGCATGTTGTTTTGAAGCTGACTGCTGGTTGCTGGCAGACAGTCCAGGCTCCGGTTGCCTAGGTAACAGTAATGCATTTACTACCAGCTCATATGTCAACCACGGGTATCCTGTCCTCTCATTGATAGTCACTTCAGTCCTCCCCTGGAAGTTGAGAAAAGTTTTTCTCAGGTCCTGCCCACTTCCCATCGCAGGCAGTTATTTCGCCTGTGTTGTCATTCACTTTCTGTGGTCTCTGGTTGTAACTTCTGATGTATACGCAGTTTTAATCAGTAACTTTAGGAAATGAAAAATGAAGGCAACCTGGAAGTACCAAAAACTGCAGTTCCTTTTATGTCCACTATAGGCTCCAGCAGTGAGTCAGGCCCCCTAGACTTCCATGTTAAAATGTCCAACTTTACAGAATTACAGCAGAAATAAACATGTTTACAGCCTGCTACACAAAATGATTTTGGCCTCTACTAGTAGTTTTCAGAACAGCTGTATCGGGGGGTGAATTTTTTTTAAACTCATGTATGTGGATACTGTAGTTTAAGGGCGTGGCTGCCTTGATTGACAGGCGTGCTGACACAGACAGCTGTGGCCAAGTGTCTGCTAGACCTCACCTCAGCTAACTGGAGTCCCTGAACTGGATCTCATGTCCTTTGTGCAGTTGGTGCCTTTTGGAACATTTTAATATAACTCTGACAAACATTTATTTTGACTTCAGATTAGTTTTTACCCCGTGAAGATATTAGTTTTGTCATACTGTGTTCTATTATATTGAGCTACATACCATTCTACTTATTGAATCTATTCATTATGGGTTTTTTGTGGTTAAATTAATTTTTTACTGCGGTGACAAAAAAAATTTCTCACCTCTGGGATATTTAAAGTATATCTTATTTTATCTTAAATGTCAGACTATACCCGTGACAAAAAAAATAAATAAATAAATAAATAATGCAGTTCCAGGAATTGATTTTTTTATACCAGTTGCTACTCACAGTACCAAACAAATATTACAAAAACATTTGAGATAAAAGAGGTCCTATCATTATGTAAAAACAAAAAAAAAACTGTACAAAATCATATTAACCTTATAAACTGGTATTTGATTTTAACAAAGCAGCTAAAACAGATGAGCCACGACAGACCTATTGTATTGTATATATGAATACTGTGGGATCTGCTTTTCAAAATAAAAGCCTGTCTTGGAATTCCTGACAGGCTCCCAGCACACCTACCTCAGTCCGTTAAAAAAAAAAAAAAAAAAAGAGATAAAGGGGTGCATGGCATAGTCTTTACAGGTGTTTTCAGTCAGTTCAAAGACTCTGTAATGTGAATGTTTTGTGTCTTCATCTTTTCATGAAGTTTTCCAGGGAGGCCGGCGTCCTCTGAATGGAGTGGATGTTCCTCTTCACTCGGTCTTCTAAGGAAGAGCTTGCAGCACTTTCCAGCTTCATGTTACTGCAAGATGACAAAGGCAAGTGTTACTGTAGTTTAAAATGTATAAACAGACAGGAATAACTCATTAGATTATCTGACTTGTGTCTACAAATGTCACACTCTTAAACTGAACTTACTGGATGAAGCCAGCGTGGCGGTCATGCTTGGCGTTTTGCTCCCTCTGCTTCTCTTGCTCGTCCTGCCTCTTATAGCGCTTCACATTATTCTCCCTGTCCTCCTCCCTCTGCTTGGCCTGGTCCATCATCTCATGCCTCTTTTGCTCCAGCTCCTCTGCAGAGAGCTTCCTACATCAGGCAAGCAAAATGGAAAATTAACCGGTTTGGCGTGGGCGGTGATAAAGATGAGATTTTATATAACACTTTACTAATCCAACAGCTTTTTTTCCGGTTATCTTAACACACAGATCACAGTCACAGCAAGCACAATTTTTAAATGTACTTGCACAAAAAGAATCAAAGCAGTTATTGCAATATATAAGCAGGTAGTGAAATAACGTCAGACTTTAGACTACACCCATCATTTACAAATATACTTTCTGGAGATCTGCACACACTCTTACTTGGACACGTGGTTCCTCTGTCTTTGGTAACGATCCTTCTGTGGGCTGGGAGCTCTGGGTTCCAGCTTTTTGTCAGCTCGATGTGAGGAGGAGGAAGAGTAGGAGCGACTGTCCTTGTAGTTCCTGTGAGGCGATCGGGATCGGCTCCTCTCACGCCGCCCTGAGTGACTGGAGGGGGCTGAGGCCTGTTGATGTCTGCCAGCCGAGAGCTGCGAGGGAAAACCAAACATTCAGGACGTTGAGTTCAGGAGGAGGGTCTCCCTCACAGTGGATTGGACAACAATCTCCCAAAGAAAAAAAGCTGTATGCTGCTTGTTAAAAAAAGCTGTGCATCAGCAAAAGCTGGTCCTCATCTTTAATGTCTTTTCACTTGCAAACGAACATTGCCTCCCCAGCCACCAGGGCCAGTAATGAACCCCTATTTTTGCTTAGTGCAACAGAACGAGGCACAGAAGAAGCCACACTAAAAAAAACAAAAAACAATCCATACTACACACATAGCGTACTTTTTAACCTTCAGTATGTACTGCAGCTGCCTAAACATTAGGGATGGTCACAATTTTAGAATATTCAAAAAATTATTTAAAATTAAAATTAAAATAGTTTATGGAACTGTTTCTTGTCTTACAATATATACAGCAAGTATTTTTCTTTAATTTTACCAGTGCCTGATAATATGTAATATGTCTCTACAGCCAAAAGGTGACAGTAATACACCTGGAAGCTGTCTGCAGACCACCGTTAAACAATAAAAACAGAAGAACAACACGTTTCTTTAGTAACAACCAGAAAACTCTGCCAGGTAACGCTAACACGTCACAAATCTACCACAACTGCGCACATTTCAGAGTAAAGTCTTTAAAGAATACTTGAACAGTTAACAGTGAATGCTCCAAATGTGCATCTCTCTCCCATCCATTTAGTACATGCTGCTTTGTTTAAGGCCTTGAATTAGTACCCTCTTGCTTGCACAAAGCATTGTGGGTCAGAATGGCTAGAAAAGCATGCAGCAAAATGTGACAGCATGCTTGTATTTTGCATGCATACTAAATATTTTCCAGGCATACTGAAGAAGTTTAGTACTGGGCATATTTGGAAGTATTTTTTTACTGAAATTACTTTTGGGTTGAGGACCAAGTGGCTGGTTTTGCCAGTGCACATTTCATTAATCTCCTACACCTGTTACAACCTGCTCATGATGTACACAGTGTGCCCCTTAATTTGGAACTAAAGAAGCAAAATATACTAAACACGCCCCTGCTGTTTAAATTGACGAACTGTGCTGTCCAATTATTACTGTATGTTTTCTTTATAGTCGCAATACACGGTGTTTGCACCTGGATGATTTTTTCTTTACATTTTAAAATAAAGACAAACTTGAACTTGTTGGTAAAATGAGATCCTTTGCTGAAAATGTGGGATAATTATATTAATAACTGTGGTACTGACATGTAGGCCATAGCCTGGATGATGATGGGAACGAGATTTGGTGTCTGAAGATTCGTCTCGTGACTGTGACCTTAAAAACAGATCAGAAACAAAAATTAAATATTCTCTGTGTGCCAACATTCAAAGGAACTGTGGTACTTATTTTATTGTGTGCAACGTGCTTTGCGTGTTTGCGATTATTTCTCAAACAACCTCTTTACTAACCTGTGTTTCTTCTCATCTTCCTCCTCTGAGCTTGAACTTGAACTCCTTCTCTTATGCTTCTTTTCCTTCCTCCTGTCTTTGTCTCCTCTCTTCTCCTTCTTCTCCTTCTTCCTCTTCTTTTTCTTGTCTTTCTTGCCAAGGTTTTGGCGCAGCTGTTTTCAGAAAAGCAACCATATTTACATGCTGGAAATCTTCAGCCTTTAATTACAGTGCTTTTTAAGGAATTTGTATCACGAACTAAGCAGTGGTACCAGTTTCTGGATGTTATGTTAATAAATGGAAACATTACCATTTCTTTGATTTTCTTCATCTTCACTGGATTAGTCAGGACTTCTCTCTTCTTTTCTTCCTCGCGTTTCCTTCAAAACACAAACAAAAAACAAATATGATCATCTGCAAATTTAAGAATATTTTCACAACAAATCAGAGCAGAGAGGGGAGTTCA
>VUQI01047150.1:14308-27734 GCA_015106735.1 Paratilapia polleni | reverse complement strand
TGTTTTTTTTTTTGTTTTTTTTTTTTTTTCTTTTTTTTTTTTGGGTTTTTTTTTTTTTTTTTTTTATCTTATCAGACCAGCAAACATTTTTCCCATCTTTTGTTGTCCAATTTTGGTGAGCCAGTGCTAATTGTAGCCTCAGTTTTCCTGTTCTTAGCTGACAGGAGTGGATTTCTGCTGCTATAGCCCATCTGCTTCAAGGTTAAACGTGTTGTGCATTCAGAGATGCTCTTCTGCATACCTTGGTTGTGACAAGTGGTTATTTGAGTTACTGTTGCCTTCCTATCAGCTCGAAGCAGTCTGGACATTTCCTCTGATCTCTGACATCAACAAGGTATTTTTGCCCAGAGAACTTTTCTCTTTTTCGGACCATTCCCTGTAAACCTTTGAGATGGTTGTGCAGAAAAAATCCCAGTACATGAGCAGTCTCTGAAATTCTCAGGCCAACAACAATGCTATGTTCAAAGTCACTTAAATCACGTTTCTTCCCCATTCTGATCCTTGATTTGAACTTCAGCAGGTCGTCTTGACTATGTCTACATGCCTAAATGCATTGAGTTGCTGCCAGGTGATTGGTTGGTTAGACATTTGCATTAACAAGCACTTGAACAGGTGTACCTAATGACGTGGCCAGTGAGTGTATATGACAGAAAATAAGGAAAACCAGAAGGGACATGCTTTAATTGACACTATTCTGTTCATGCATTAAATGCCTCTAGTTCAGATTCCCCAAATACTATCAGAATATGACATCTTGAGTTGTTGTCCTGTTAGAAAGTAAGTAATGCGAGAGAACACATAACAGGCAAACACTTTTCGAACACAGCCTGTTTAATTGTGGCACAATTTAGAAATCAAATGGAAGTATATTTTTTTGGAATGAACAAGCACTCAAATCATGGTGGAATCAGGTTTTATTATGTTTCTATGGTATCAGCATTCTGTTTTGCTAAATTACCAGCATGCCTCATGTCCCTGGCAAAACCAACATGTTATATCAACACAGTCAATCATAGTTAGACACACACCCACTCACACAGAGATGAATACAAATACTCATTAATTTGCTGGATGTGATGAAACTGTTACTCCCACTGAAACCATCCCATTACAGTCATGATCAGATTGCTGATATCTGTCAAAAATTATTATCTAAGTCAAACCTAAAGTTAACTGTGAGGCGCACTGGGTTGAGAGGCTCCATAATACATGCTATAACTCAGCCTCTACACAGGGACAGAAACATATTACTGCCCTTTTCAGCCAGACCTATTCAGCCTGTCCTCCATCCTGCTATATGACATCCATTACAATACTACTCAATGAGATTCACAAAACGGCAATAAAAGGTTCTCCCAATGTCAGCCCTTCTATCTTTGAAATGAAGTGAATGATTAAAAGGAATAAAGACCGGGAGCAACAGGCCGTGCTCGAGGTGACAGGCGGCCAGAAAGTGAGGGGGAGTTCTTCAAGTAGCCATTTGTTGCAGGACCACAAAATGACGGTGCAGATTATACGGCAGCAGCCCGCGTGTAAAGCAGCGGCTTGGCAAAGCGGGGAAGAAAAATGAACCCTGCTCACATTGCTGTAATTAAGTGTTACAAACAAATCAGAAGATCTGGAATAACTCTCACATGCAATATGAGATTCATCTGTAAAAAGCTGCGTCTCATCTCTGTTTGCTTTATAGTAATGACATGCTCCTCATTTCCACTTAAAAAAATCTTCCACTCTTCTGTCTTTTTCATTGCGCTCTGTTCACAGGGAATTCAACATATCATAAATGCTTAAAAATTGCAGGCTGGTATTTTGTGAATTGAAGCTCGAAGGCCTCCATTTGCTTTATAAAAGTTGACTGTGCAACCATTTCAAAAAGCAAAAGTATATTATTATATTATTAATTGTATTATTAAAAGGAAGGTTACAGTTGTTGACGGGGGGCTGTTAGTTAAGGCAAATTAAAAGCTATGCCATTGTAGTCCTACACACAAAACGGAGTTGTAATATATGCAAAATATTGGCAAATTTCCCTGTAATTGTTTTTCTTAATGGAACAAATGTAGATTGAGTGTGTGACTTCTCAGAAAAACTACCTCTTATGTTTTAAACTGTACTTGTTGATGACTGATCTCACCCCCTGCTGAAGCCTAAGTACCAGGGTTAGGATGGGCTCAAAATTTTATTTGATTTTATTTTATTTATGACCAATATGCCATTACAGGTTAATGCATCATTTTGTCTCACACCCCACCTACCCCCCTTTTTTGGTTTACATAAATGCCTTTTTTTAATCAGACTGGTCTGATAACTGTTGATTTGTGTTTATGTACACAAAGTGAAGTTTTTACAGGTTTAAAAAGAGAAGAGGTGAGAAAAAGTCCACATTTAGAGGCTAGAGCAGTTGGTGGCAGTGTAAGTAATTTCACCTCATACACAAGACACCACACAACCCAGTCTCACAGCACCTGTGGAAAAAGTCTGTTAACTTGTGTTTCTAGACATGAATTTTACACCTTTTTTTGTGGTTCTCAATTCCAGTTTCCCAACATTATTTTTGTGTCCCTGATCATGACTTTTCATCAATCTGCTCTCATATGCACTTGTTCGTGTCGATGTACACAAAATCAATATTTTATACTTTTTGTACTTTTAAAAGATTTATAAAACCTAAACCTAAATACTTGATTTAGGTTTGATGTAACAACTGATGGCAGTTGCACAATGAATTCTGAGGTGTATAGAAATATCTTATCTGCTCAAGTTCCAGTAAATGCCTCCAAACTCATTGGACAGCGCTTTATCCTCTGACAAGATAATGATCCTCAACATACTGCTAAGGCAACATTAGAGTTTCTCAAAGCTAAAAAATGGAAAATTCTTGAATGGCCAAGCCAGTCACCTAATTTAAATCCAACTGAGCATGCCTTCCATATGCAGAAGAGACTTAAAGGGACAAGCCCCCAGAACAAGCAGGAGTTGACGCTGGCTGAAGTAGAGGCTTGGCAGAGCATCACCAGAGAAGATAGTCAGCACCTGGTGTTGTCTTTGAAACACAAACTTCAAGCAGTCATTGTGTGCAAGGGATATGCAACAAAGTACTAAACATGACTGCTTTAATGTACCTGCCATTACTTTGTCCCAAACATTATGGTACCCTGAATTGAGGGAGACTATGTATAAAAAGTGTTGTCATTTCTACATGTTGGAACTGAAATGTATGCAAATTACTTTAAATTAAAGTCTGGAATGTGCACTTTAATCATGTCTGAATTGTTTGATTTAAAATTTTACACTGAGGAGCAGTGAGTCTAGGTACGTAAACTGCTGACTTATGATTAGGCAATTAAAATTACTTGGTTACATTTAGGCACTAAAAATTACTTGGTTCGATTTTGACAATAAAAACTACTTGGTTAGGTTTAGACTACAAACATATCCAACTAAGGTTTAGGAAATAAAACTACTCATTTATATTTAGGCAATCAAAGTACTTGGTCAGGTTTAGGCAACAAAACTTCTTACTTATTGTTAGGGGTCAAAACTACTCAGGTTTAGACATGGAGGTTACCTGCTTAGGTTAAGAGGAAAGATTATCTTTTAGAAAAAGATAAGGTTCAGACTATTTACTTTCCTTCAGCTCTGGAACTGATATGAACTGTTCCCTATTGTTGAGAGACTACTCAAGTCTTCTTTGTGGCTCAAGTTGTATCTGAGCTATAGAATTTTCTGACAGTCACAAATTGTTTGAGATGCATCCCGTGGAATACATAATCATCCTCTGTTAACATGTCCCCACATATTAAGGGCGTCCTTTAAATTTGTATGAGAACAGAGACGTCAAAGACTTTACAGTTTGGGTCAGTCTTTAGGTTCATTTGTGAGAAGGTCTGTTTCACAAACTGACCTGCTTTAGATGGTGGTAAACAATCTCATAAGCACTTTGTGTAAAGCTCACTGTGACTGGCAACACAAGCAGCTGTCGTTGGTGAAGGCAAAACCAGTGTGGCGACCAAAAAAAGGTGTAGTTTTAAAATAATGAGCTATCTATACCTGCTTCTGCAGATCAATTACCAATATCATGAATCTCGTCACAGGTTCCTTTTATTTCACAGTTCACTACACCAGTGCCAGAATCAGAAGCAGACAAATGAGTCATATTTACCAACGGCCCCTGACAGATGCAAATGGCTGTCCCACAACTTCATTTACCATGTTTCTTTTTAAATTGGCTTATTAAAGACGTTCATTTCACTGTGGCAAAAGAATAATGATATTTGGAATTAGTTACAGATCTATTATAATACTGTGTCATTATGGCAGCAGGAGGTGTATTACAATATTCAGTAGGTCTGAATAGAAAAATGTCATTTCACTAACCAGTGGTAACCTGTGGCCTTAAATGCTAATATATTTTTGGCTGCATTATCCTCCCAGCATGTGAGAAAGTTAATTTCTCACACGTCTTAAATAAACTTTAAAGCAGGGGTCTCAAACCAGGAGCCACATGTAGCCTGAGAGAAAAGCCATCTTTTCTATTTTTTTTTGTTTTTGTTGCAAGGCTGCTAAATCCCAGCAGAAAATATGCTTTTCATTTTAAATTTATCAAGCTGCACCTAAGCGGAGCAGTGGAAAAACACTCTGACCTTTTTTGACCTACAATTACACAGAAAAACAAACTGTTTTCTCCAAACTTTTTCCTCAAACTGGAGTCTTGTTTCTCAGCGCAGCAGCCTGTATGTATTCTGAAGCAGCAGAAACTGTGGTGTACAGTGTACACTATAATTTATTCCTCCTGTCCTCTAAAATGCCAATGATGGTGTATTTCCTCTGTAGCCATTTAAGTAACTTGTGTTTTATTAGAACCTGCTTCATGCAATAAAATGATTCATTCAGGTAATTAGAATTTCCTGCTTTTGAATGTCTTTAAGACACCACTAAGTGTTGGGACATATTCAAAAGTAGGAAGAAGTTTTTTTTTTTTTTTTGTTTTTTTTTTAATATTACTCACCAAGCTCATCCTTGAGGATTAGCAATTATGATGAATGCACTTCCTTGCTCATAAAACATCTTTTCTTACAAGTTTGTAGTGCCATAAAAAAAAAGAAAAGGAAACACAGCAACTACACATTTGGTCAAGACTGAGTAACTGGAATCAGTTTTTAGTTTGCTGTTATGTTACATTATACCATATACTATACACTGGTTTTCAAACTTTAGTGCAAACCAAAGGAGCAAGCCAAAATTTCAAAATCCTGCTGTATTTGAATTTGTGCAAAACAGCCTCTATGTTCTTTTGATTGTAGTTTTGACAGCCCATTTGTTGCATCTGGGTCTAGCATAAGCTAAAGCATTGCCTAATCAGTCAGTATCACACAATCCAACAAAACGTCTTGTAGTCTCTGGTTCAGACCTAGTGTTCCTGTTAAGTAGGCCAAGTTTCTCTCATGTTTGGTTTACAAGAAGGTGTGAAACTGGGCAGGAATGATCTGCACCTTCAATTAAAGAGCAATTAAATCTGATAGTAAGGTTAATGTATGTTACTGTTGAATGAGTTCATTTTTCAAGCGCCACAGCCTGGCGTGGCTTCCAGTGATGGTGTGGAGATACTTGCTCAGTAATAAGAAAATAATGGCATGCCAAGGACCGCTTAAACCCTCAACACATCCTTTTTTCCTCTCATCCCTGTGATGCGTTCATGGTATAGTTGTAAAATATAGTTCCGGTCACGGTACTTCAGCATCTAGCACCTCATAAATGCGATTCTGGAAGAATGGTCAAAAAATCCCATAAACACACTCTTAAACCTTGTGGAAAGCCTTCCCAGAACAGTTGAAGCTATTATAGCTGCAAAGGGTGGGCCGACATCATATTAAACCCTATGGATTAAGAATGGGATGTCACTCAAGTTCACATGCGTGTGAAGGCAGACGAGCTAATGCTTTTGGCAATATAATGTAATTATTTTACCCATGCTACACCGCTATACCCGATCTTAGGATTCTCCATCAGTGCTCTGATGCTTAATTGTGGTTTGCTCCATGCAAGAAATTGATCAGTTTTTCAAAATATAACCTCAGTTCTCAACCCCTTAGGTTGCTGCTTGTGTGCGATGTGACCATGGCTATATGTATCTTTCATATGCATTCCATGGAATTTACTAGCAACCACATTTCTTGGTGCCATGACCTGTTAAAGGAACCTGATGAAGGGAGTTTATATTAAAAACAAACAAAACCTGCTTCACAAGAAGTCCAACAACAAGTATTATAGAGGGCAACAAAATGAGAGAAATCTACATATTATCCTATAAGGATGGCACCAACCCAGGATTAAATATGCCATTTTTTCACATGTTACTGTTACATTTCTTCTCAGTCTAATTAAAATGATTGGAATTGTACTAAATGCATAAATCATTTTTCATATAATTCTTTTGTTTCTTCTGAAAAAAAAATCTTGTTTTCATTCTCTTATCTCTTATTTTCCCTTTAGCATGCATCTTGGCTCACAGTCAGTCAGGTACAAGAAGTAAATTACTTCTAGCCCCCGGCTGGGTTTTAAGTTACATTTTTATATTAGACTATTTTTGTTGTGACTGTTTATCATTATAGGCACTCGCCTGTATAACAATCTAATTAGCCTGCAGACCAGAATATTTTATCTTTGCTCGTTGTTCAGTTGTGTCTGGTCCTTTTGCAATAAACATATTACATTTCTCTGCCAGGTTTTTAGACGGTTAGATGTGGACTAATTAATCACAACAACAGTCTGTAATGTTTTAAATGTAATCAGATAATGATATTATAAGCAAAATAAATGAATGCAGACACAAATGATTACAAGATTATCTTTAATGACAATGTTGCTGGTTTGTTAAAAGCTAAAAGGTAGGTATCTTATATAAATAGTCCAATATATTTCTATATTAGCAGTGATTTTGTGCTTTATAATATAATTTCTGCTAGCCTGCAATGATAAACTGCAGCAGTGAAAGTCAATAATAATTTAATATGCTCAGTTTGGAAGTATGTTGATGAATGGCTCACACCTAAAGCCAAACATCACAGATTAACTGTGTTAAATGCACTTACAAACTGAATTATTATTTAATTGATTTTTAAATTGTGTAAAAGAGGTGTGCTCATGTGTGAATCTCTGGGAAACTGCTCAACTAACAGTTGATTTAAGAAACATGAGCATGCACAGACTATTCAGACTATTCTTTTTATTTTCTGTTGCCCTGTTCAGGCAGTCAGTCACATTATCTGTGCAGACTCAAAGACAATAAGCTGCTTCACAGCAGTAAAGGCCAACTAGCTGAGATCCAGCTGTGTAGTCGTCATCACTAACTGACATTGCTTCAGAGGGGATTAAGTTACTGAGAGAGGAGGCTCTCTGGTAGATATAAGGGAATAAATGGTGTTAATAGCTCAATGATGCACTGTACACTGAATCGGGCTATTGTCTGCTTTAAGTAAAGAATAATCTCTTAAAATAAATTCTAAATTATCGAAGAGGCCACTTTAAACTAAGAGTCAAAATAGAGGTCCTGTTGTCTCTTACTGTATGTTAACACATGATCATTTTTCAAAAAGAAAATATGTGGGGTTCTTTGATTTGTGAGATGTTCCAGTGTCTGTGTCATCCCCTTCATCAGTAAAGGAACTGGGGCCTGTTCTACAAAGTAAGTTCAACATACTCAGGATATGTTTTACATATCTGGCTTTTCTTTCTCAAACATCATCAATCAGGCTAAGCAGCGTTAGAAAACAGGGGTGGAGTTGGCAGCATGTGACCGATTACAAACATGCATACAGTAAGTCATCAATAGAGACAGGAAATTTTACAAAAAAAAAAATTATGTTAAAAAAATCAAAGAGGTTAAACACATAATATGTGATATACTGAACACAGTTCTTGCAGCCAAAGCAGTGGTGTTGGAGTGTGTATGACTGGAAAAGTACTGTATAGTATAGCAAAAAGCATAAAAAAAGCAAAAAACATGAAAAAGCATTAAAAAAAAGTCCTCTATGAGCAGCTGGTGATGGTGGGGAATAAGAACTCCCTTGTCACAGGAAGAGACCTCCAACAGAACCAGGCTCAGAGAAGGGCAGCTATCTGCTGCCACCAGTTGGAGGGTGAGGGGAAAAAGGAGAATCCGCTTGTTAAGTCATGACACATCGATTTTGTTTCTGGGTCAAAGAGTCTGCTTCTAATGTGTTTACATTAGTTTAACAACAGCTCTGTAGCTAGTTATGAGGGTCACCTAATCCAGGCGTAACAATAAGCTTTATCAAAAAGGAAAGTCTGAAGCCTAATCTTAAAAGTAGAGAGGCTGTCTCTCTCCCAAATCCAAACTGAGAGCTTGTTTCACAGTAGAGGAGCCTGATAGCTAAAGGCTCTGTCTCCCATTCTATGAACATTTGTGTACTTTAAGTGCTTTGAGTGGTCAGATGTGGAAAAGCTCTTTATAGCCTAATAAAGTCTATTAAAAGCAGAAGAAAAATAAAAGGCAGAAGCTGTCAGTTTATAGAATTATTGGTATCAGTGTGCCATTGTTATGGTACACAAAGATCTGAATATAATTACAATTTCAGTAAGGTGTTACTTAAATCTATGTAGACTATTCTTTTCTGTGTACCACAGTTTTAGCTGTATTCTCTTAGCAGCAACCCAGGCGGTGTGAGAGCAAGTAAAGAACAAATATAAAATCATAATTCACACCTGTAAGTGGATATATTTGCAAATTTTTCACAAGGTCAACAAGAGATTAGGATAATATTGCTTTATTAAAGCTTATACATAAAAAATACTTCAGGCCAACAAATAAAAAAAAGAAGCAAGGAATAATTGTCTTTCTACAATGGCTATCAATAAGAAATACTGATTCTTAGAAAGAACAAGACTTTAGATGGTCTTAACAATTTATTAATGCACACTGCAGTCTGAAGGGTCTTTCAGGAATGCTGACACTATTTTCCAGAGAGCTGATTGGTTGTAGGTGGTGTTTTCGTGCTGCTGACATCTTATCTCAAACATAACCTGCTCCAGAGCAGGTTATGTTTGAGAATGTGCAGCTTAAGTTACCATGGGGATGCAACCTGATAAGAAGTGAACCACTTTTTTGTACTCTGTAAATCTATGGTTACCTTGCTAAGCCCCAAATCCTTCTTCATAGTACAGCTCTCTGGAAGCTTGTCACGGTCTTTGTCCTTATTGTTGTTTATTATTGTTATTCTATTGTATCTTCCTTTTCCACGTCTTTCCTCTGCTCTTCCTGTTGTCTGTGTGAGTTTGGTCTTTGTTCCTCTTTCAGTTTACTTCCTGTTTTATATTGAAGGTTAGTTCCTTACTTGTTTTCAGTGTTTTGACTTCCTTCCTTTGTTTCTTTTCCAACCCTTGTTACTGTCTGATTGAGTTCACCTATTCTTTATTCCCCTGCTCTTACTTAGTCTCTGTCTGTCACCTCAGTGTTTGCCAGTCTGTTTTACACCCTCTCATTTCAGAGTCTTCTTTGTTGTTTATTCCTGTTTTGTTGTTTTGCATCTATCGTTGCTTTTGGACTAATCATCATGCAACACCTTTGTCACTCACTTTGACATGCAGGAGTTTCTTAGTTGTCAAATGTCTTTTTTCTGCTTACTGTAGACATATTTGTTAAAGCAGCCAAAATTTGTAGCTGTCACAGAGTATAAAATTGAGAAAATGTCAGAAAAAAATACAAATTTCCTCAGAAAATCATTCTGATAAAATGATAAAACTGAAGGAGATGTGTTGGGCTTATGTAAACATGGCATTTATGCTGACTAGGTCTTCCTTGAACTGTGGGAACCATCCTTGCAGGACTTGTGTGACTGACATTTCTGTCGTTAAGCTTGAAGCTTAAACACTAATAACGCTTAAGCACCACCAGCCAGATAAGTAGTCTCTGGCAGGAGCAACCTTTTCTAAGACCATGAGATATGTAAATGCGACAGAGATCATTTGCCTGGTGGAGCAAGGGTAGTATAACGTGTACCATATTCTCCATAACCTTACCTCATAAGAACGTATTTGAACAAAACATAATTTACACAATTCTGGAGTTTTGGGGGGGCGTTTTTTATAGCTTTTTATGTACGTCAGCATCTTTTGCAGCCTGTTTTAGCTAAGCAAAGAGAAGAGAAGAAATATTACAGCAGTTTCCTTCTGTAATCCTGGACTATTTCTATTTCCCATCTGCATCTCAGATAGCAGTGAACATTTGGCCACATGTGGCCAACATGTGCAGTTTTATATGGACTTGACTGACGGGGTGTGTCTGATCACCAGAACAGCACCATATCCACTTTATACGGGCCCCATATCAGGTATGTCATTACATTTGGGCCACATCAGGCCCACACAACACCTGAGGTAACCAATGCCAAACCCGACTCTTTTGGACCAATTCTGTCTTTCATAACACTTGTCAGTGCCAAAACTGAGTCAGATGTGCAAAAAGAGGTCCAGCTTAGGTCCAGAACAGGACCTAAGCTATAAGACCCCTGTGTGACTTGACCATTAATGGAACAGTAGACAATGTTCTCCCCAACTGCCTGTCTCTCATCAGATGTTATGAAACAAACATTTAAGACAAAACGTTAGGGTAGCATTTTCCACTGCATTCAATGTTCACGCTGAGCTAGGCTTGAAGGGTTAGTTTATATTTTGTCACCCATATATTGAAAAATGGGTGACAGATTAAAGGAACTCTTAGTAAGGTCTTGGCCCACCATGTGCCACTAGAACAGCTTCAGTGCTCTTTGCCATTAATTCTACATATCTCTGGAACTGTACCAGGGGGATAGACACCATTCTTCCAAAAGATATTTCCTCACTTGGTGTTTTGTTGATAGTAGTGGAGAGCAGCCACATCTGTCCAAACTCGCTAGCTGTTCAGTTGGATTGAGCTCTAGGGAGTGCGGAGGAAATATCATATAAAGTGCTTAACATATTTATTAGACCACCACCCAATTTTATCCCACAGCTGCCCTAAATTAACAGTACTGGTAATTAGTAAAATAATTTTTTATGTTTCTGTAATGGTTAATCCACCAGTCTTTAATCGAAATGATATTTTTAATGGTAAAATATAATTATTGTTGTTATCCATGAATTTTCAAATGTACTGTTTTACAAAAAAACAGAAATAAAGAGTAAAGCATCAAAGCACTTAATGCATGCACACACACACACACACACACGCACACACACACACACCTTTCAACAGCTATGATTTATCATGAATTGGAACTAATTTGTTTGTTTACATATAAGGACAGTGCTTGGTAGAAAAGTAGCTGCCTGTCCATAGTTCTATAGTTTAATGAGGCAGGCTTCATATTCTGTCAACACATATTCAACACTCCATTCTCCTGGGCTCCCTTTTTTTAATCAACACACCCACTCAGCCACTGAAGAGTAATTCCATAACTGCCTTCAAACTGCTTCTTTCTGTCTCTCATGTTGGGTTAAACTCACAGCTTTGTATTCCCTCACTCTAAGGTGACATGGCCTTTGTTGTTGTATTCAGTCATTGACAGCCATCCTAAGCCTGACGCAGTATATTTTTGGCTGATACGCCAGTATGATTTTCTTCCAAAGCTTTTGGGGTTCGTAAATCCCTCAGCATCGAGGGATGCTTAGCATTGATGGTTCTGCACAAACACATTTCCATTCCTTTTGGCGTTTCGTGGAACAGAACAATCAAGTGGGGTTAGAAAGTCACACGGTACATTACAGTGACGGATTCCTGAAAGTCCAATAAAGACCCTTACATCAATGCCAGTTTCAATTGATTACTTTTAATGAGTGCAAATAAATAATGCAAGACCGTTCACACACACACACACACACACACACACACACTTGTTTTGACATCTTAGTGGGGAACTCCATTGACATGATGCTTTCCCTAGCCCCTTACCCTAACTCTAACCATCAGAAATGAATGCCTAACCCTAACCCTTACCCTAAACCTAACCATAACCCAATTGTAACCCTAAACCTAAAACCACATTTTGAGCCTCAAAAACCCTCTAACATGCCTTCAAAGTCGTGAACAAGTACACACGCACGCACACACAGGCAAGCAACAGAAACTTTAGTAAAGTTTAATGCCCTTCAATTGCTTTGGGTTTGTTAAAATGTCTTTGAGCAGAACTGCTTGTTAGCGCTTTGCCAGCCACCAGATCCCAATAGCGCCAGTAAGACAGTGTCAGAGGACCTTTTATCTCGTTAAGTCAGTGGTACCGGTCAGCATTTGTGAAAACATGTAGGAGATTTGTATTCATTTCTGGGATATCTAAATTAGCCCAAATAGCAAGACCTTTTCATGGATTGCTGAGGGCCGATCATGATTTTCCATTTTTCAAGGCAAGGTTTGTTCTGGCTTTGGCTTCTTATTGTTCAGGAAAGTGCCACATAATAAGACAGAGATACTTTATACCACATTGCAAAAACCACTTGTGAGATTTCTCTGAATGTGAAACTTGGCATAGATTTTTGGAGATAATTTTGGGCATGCCACATCCTTCCATTCTGCTTTAAGTTAGTCACTTTAACATTTTTTCCTTGAACATCACTTTATTTCCAGAGTACCTAAAAAATGCTGCTGCAACTGCTTCCTTTATTCATCTCCTTCATTTGTACTTGGGTTTTGGTGTTGATTCCTAGTTTTATGTTCATGTAAATGGTGATTATTATATTACTACTTAGATTCTCTGGTTGCTCCTTGTAACAGTCAATGAGAATTCAATTACCAATCAATGACATGTGTTAGACTATAAATTACTCACAGATACTCATGCTCCCAGAGGGTGAACCTTATTAATTTGAGACTGTCCTCTAAGGAAGAATAACAGCATTTGTCCTTTGTTCAGATCCTTAAAATGGCCCTAGGCTTTAATGTCATGACTATTTCTCAAGGGAATATTGATTGCTGTCTTTCAGACCACCTTTGCCTTTGCTACTGAGATTGTTATACTACCCTGAAAACTGGAGAGGATGTGAAAGAAGATGGATTGATAAACAAAGCATGTGACTGCTTCAGGAAGATTTCCCTTTATACAATAACAGTCAACATACTTCAAGTAAGCCAAGTAAGCCTGCAGTCTGAGAGTGAAGTGTAGAATGTGAGGCAGCTCCCAGTTTGGATTCGGGAGACAGACACCCTCTCTACTTTTAAGATTAGGCTTAAAGTTATATAACTTATAGTTAGGGCTGGATCAGGTGACCCTGAACCATCCCTTAGTTAAGCTGCAATAGGCCTAGGCTGCTGGGGGCTTCCCATGATGCACTGAGCACTTCCTCTTCCTCACTTCCTTTCACTCTCCATGTGTTTATACACCACTTGCACTATATAAATAAAATTGAATTGAATTGAATTTTGATACTTAATATAGTT
>VUQI01047150.1:0-11000 GCA_015106735.1 Paratilapia polleni | reverse complement strand
GGAAATAATGAAAAAAAAAAAAAAAAAAAAAAAAAAAAAAAAGGAAAGGAAAAAAAAAACAAAACTTTTTTTTCTTCTTTTGATTGGTTCTGTACGTGTAGTGCAAACTCCGCTGTTGAATTTGCATATGTGCAAACGTAACAACAACATGTAATTTCATTATGATAACAATCTCCACAGGATTTTTAAAAATTTTTTATTGTAATGTTTTAAGTGTAAAGACGCTGATTCACCTGCCAGTGTAATGTGCAAATTTTGCTCATATTTCTAAGTGCAATATATCAGCACAATAACCTTTATCATTTATGAGTTATATACCATAATATATCAAAGGCTAATGCCAAAGTTTCAAAGCTTTTAATTCTTTCTTCTACACTCGGGTCAGCTACTTTTTATATGAATACAAAGTCACTGAAAAATGATGCCAATCACACATTTTCCCCAGGACATGCTTTTCTTGCTTTATGTTTCTGTGATCCCAATTAGTTTTTTTTCCACATTTCTCCTTCTCTTGATGGTGTATAATTGAAGGGTGGGCTGATTTTAAATAGCATTCTACAGTGCTATCAAACAAAAAGCTATTAAATGCCAACAAAAAGTAACTTTATTCCAAGTTGGAAACTGGGCCAGTGTTTAGCACTGTCAGCGCTCTCTCTAGCTCACTCACTATAAAGCTCAGTATGTTACCAACCAAACAGATGGGATCCCTCGGTGTTTGAATTTCATCTGTGAAAATGGTTTATTTAAATATTATTCTGGTATCGTCATTATAATACAAACTGTTGCAATGTTGCAGTACAGAAGCCTCACACAATAGCAAAGAAAAGAGAATCATAATTCATCAGAATTTTTGACAGCTCAACAAACAGACAGGACCGCATTGAAATGAAATACATTAGAAGAAACAAATACATCTAGAGTGGGTGAAGAGTGTGGCATATAAAACAGAACAGAAAAATGGTTGTGTGATGTTTCTGAAATAACATCCCTGGGTGAAGGAACTGCTGCTGTAACCATCATTGTGAACTGTTCTCCTCTTTGGTAACAGAGACCTTGCTGCTCGTAAGCAATTCAGCCTCTCCCAAAACTCAATCTAAGCATCGTTTTTCACCACACCAATCAATCATTGCTCCAATCTCTCCTTCTTTGTTATTCAGTATGTTGCAAGGAGCCACAATAAAGTGAGTCCACTAGATTAAGATGAAAGCTTTATAAAGGAGATGTTTCTAATATATATAGATAGATATATACTTTTTTTTTTGTCAAATACATTTTACCCATTTTCATTTTGAAGAGATGAAAACCCACTTTGGACTTGTTAACACTTGAATATGAGTACATGACACCATTGTTACAAGTACAGAACATCACTGGCCTCTGCCTTTTTAAATGGATTTTTTAAAAAAATGTTATCATGCTGATTATTTCATTTACAAGTTGTACAGTTCTGCATCTTTTTACATGAGGGTTGGACACACTGTCCACTCAGACTGTGCACACTCTCCCAAAAGTTCTCTGGCACGCATCCAAATCCCATTCTCGATACACTGAAAAAAAATACTTTTTTCCCCCCTTGCAGACTAAATCATATTACATAGCATGTTTCTTTTCAAAACAATCTGTTGAGTGGCATATATGTGACAGTGACGTTAGATTAACTGTCTAAATATGCACTGAAGCTATTTGAAACTTGAGGGATTAGACAGGGTTGCCCTCCATCGCCCGCACGTCTTGTACCCAGCCTCGATGCTTCTGATCAGGAGATGCCTCTGCTCTTATCCCAAAGCATGACATGTTCTGTCAGCCTTTGAAGCTCCGTGCTGGATCAACAAGTTTTCCCACAACTGCTATTTGGAAAGCATCTATACAAGGGAGATTTTTTTTTGCTTTGACTGCAAAGCAGAATGAAAGCTCTAAGTGAGGTGAATATTTTTGCTTTTTTTATAACACACAGCACAGTAATCATTTTAAAATACATCTGTACGATGTGCGATCGAAACGTTCTGAGAACAGGTCCATAAGAATCGAAAACCCTGCCTGATTTAAATTTATCTGATGTCTTGCTCAAGATCATCTTCTCCACAGACCTCAAACTTGCGCAGTGACCAAACATCAACTGCTGTTTTAAACTGACGTGATCATCACTGGCAGTGGGATCTGGGTCTCCAGCTATGAACCAGGAGTTTTCAGCCAGTTTTCACTTGAAAAATCCACAGTTTCCAAGCCCAGAGGCAGCACATCAGGTGAGGAGGGAAATTAGGAGCATGCTCATCGTTTTTTTCGACATTCATGAGGTTGTGCACCATGACTTTTTCCATCAAAGCCATCATGTACTGTATAGTCGTGAGGTGTCTAAGGGAGAAGATTCACAGGAAATGAAAGGAAATGCCATCAAGTGCATTGAAAACAGTTTTTCATCCACATCAACACAATTTTCGCTTGCCACCTGCCCCATTTGCCAGATTCGCCTCCCTGTAACTTCATCCATTTCCTGAAGCTGAAAACACAGTTTTGAGGACATCCAGGACATACTGCAGAGGCGCACAAGGGATGTAACAGGACATCTACAGCGTAATGTAAAACTAGCAGCCGTGCTGACAACAGTCCGGGAGTGCATGAGAAGATGATCTTGAGTGGAAGATTGGCCAAGTTTGAATGATGTAAGGGTTTTGATTTTTAGGGCACCATTCCCAGATTTTTCTGATCACCCCTTGTATGTTATGTAAAAAAAAAAAGTCAGCTTATACCATATAACAAATGATGGATACTATAATCATGCTTTGTGTTTGACCAGCTTAAAGTTTGGGCGAAGCAAGAAATAATATGGGGAAAAAAAACCCCACTGATCTCATTGCAGGGTGATTGGTGCCCGCTGGGAACATATTTTATGGTTGATAACATTCACTTACAGTATCCTTCTTGAGACATTAATCAGCTATTCTATTATTCATAAATATTTCACTTTAAATTGAACATTGGTGCACAATGTTCTTTTCAGCTCAAAAGTTAACAACAACAAAAGAATCGGCTTCTCTTCTGGAGGTTATCCTGGATCATGCTAATGCTAATAAGTTGTGTGCACTATGAAGCCCCACCACTCCGTTGCCTGTGTTTGTGTCAGATTGTCAAAGCGTTATATTTTTAATAAATGCTCTGCATGAATAAAAATCTCTATATCATCTGAAAATAAAGCTCAAAATATATTAATGTGAGATCTAAGAGAAAAGAAAGAATAAACACATTTCACATAATAATGAGTATACTCTCTATGTTTTACTGGATCTCATGTCACCACCCTGCCACTCAGGCTTCTACCTGGAAATGTGTGTTGATGTGTGCATTAGGAATCAACATAATACAAGCTAGCTATCCTCATCCTCTAAAGTGGCTAAATCCTCATTCATCCTCTATAATTATAGCAGGGAGGTGCACAGTATCCAAAGCATGCCATTTAGAAAAGGTCCAGGTCAGTTAAAATTAATCATCCAATGGTCACATATCAGGATTTTGAATGACTCATAAACTGTGACATCCCTTTTATTCCTACCAAGGATGCAATACAAATTAAAATGACATAGGGACAATTTTTTTCACATCAAAGTTAGCACATTAAAATAAAGCTAAATTCAACATATTGTAACACTGAACTCCAAATGTTCGACTTATGTAGTTCATCTAATGTATTATCCTCTCTTTTAAGCCTTCAGACCAATAAGCATGCACATCTGCAAATGTAAGGATGTAAAATTATGCACAATGGAAATTTGGATGGCTGATACAGCTGAAAGAAAAATGGGAAAATTTAACCTTTCGTTAACCTGATGGTTAATGGTAACAGTCTAAATTAACACATACTTGAATATAAATTATCTCTTTGAGAGGGGTAAGAGTGCCTATTCACAATGAAGTTCCACGGTCAATATGATGAGTGGCAGCTATGTATACAGCACATACAGTAATTCTAGGTGCTTCAAATAAAACAGATATATATCTAGAATTATATATATTACACAAATATAGATTCTCCTTTTTTTCTTGTTCACTTTTGAGCAATGAGCACATGAACTGGAACAGCGAAACCATAAGAAAGTCATTCTTCCATGAGATTTATCCAATAAGATACAGAGTCCAGTTGTCGCATCGGAGCGTTGCACCTCAGGTGGTGTCAGGTTGACGTCTGTACAAAAGGTAATCCAACAGCTTTAAATGTGACTGGTGTTTACAGTGGCTAATAACAATGTGCTGGGTGCAAGAGCAGTAGTGGCTAGGACATGAGGGGGCCAACTGTGCTGTCCGCAATATGGTGGGGGGGTGGGGAATGGGGTAAGTGGGGGGCAGGGCTGGGGAAGAGGGGAGGGAGTAAAACAGGCAATTTTTTTTTCTTGTTCGCTTTGAGAGCAAACAGAAAGAGAGAGAGAGAGAGGGAGAGAGAGAGAGAGAGAGAGAGAGAGATCTGGGCGCAAACCATGTCAGTTCCTCAAATTATAACAAGGCATCCCTCACCAAACCACATGCCAGGAGGAGGACAGCCAGTCCATAGCTGCATGATATTCTTGTACCTGTGAAGATAAGGAACAGACAATTAAAAACATTGTTAGCATTACATTTTCTTATTTGTTAGAAAAGCTCTGCAAGAATGTAAAATTCTCAGTACAGAAACACAAATCATTGTGCTTTTCCTATAAGCTTATGTTCAACGCCTGCAGCATATATGACTAAATGACTTGGGAAAATTGTGTTTGGAAAGTCTTAGCAAGAATGAGTTCCACATTGGTGTGTATCAAATAATTAAAGCATCACAGCAATGCTTTACAGAGGAAGAACATGTTCTGTCTCTTACAAATGAAAAGTTGAATCTGTAATCAATGAAGCTCACCCCCATATTACAAGCAAATACATATTCTACATACATATACATAAACATATTATCTTCTCTTTCCTTCAGCTAAACAAATTTTTAGCATATCACAGATGAATATTTATTCAATGGTAAACACGTTGTGTTTACTTCTGTTTCACGGCACCAAAATTCAAATTATTACCGCAACTACACATCCTAACAAAGTTGAATCAGTAATCCATGACACTAACCCCAGACAGTATGACAAACAGACAATGGTGGTTAAGATATTTATTCCTCCCATTTCCTTAAGCTAAACTAATTTTTAGCATGTCCCAGATGAACATTTTAGTAAGAATGTTGCGTTTACTTCAGTTTTACTGGACCAAAATACTAACCTTTAGCACTACTATAGAAAGACCCGTTAACAAACTGACTCAGTATTGGAAGTTACACCAGTATTTAATATCTCCTAACACTAGCTAAAATTAGCAACTGTTAGCTACTGGTAAAACCAGAGAAGTTAAAATATAGCATCAAAACCTGCAATTATGTAAGAAAAAATATTAGATAGTACTCAATATAGTAAATTAGACATAATCTCTTAATTAAGTCTCTTAATTGTAGTGTTTCCTGGCTGACTTGAAGAAGCTAATGTGAAACCTTAGCTTATGTTAAATGCCCCCATCTGGGGCAGTTTGCTTGCAGATACATTCTTTCATATAAGTATGTTCTCTTTGTTAATTGGTGTTTGAACATTACCTGGTTCTGCATAGGCCACTGATTATGACGTGATGTGCCCATATTAATTTTGCCCAACAATAAAAACTGACTCACTTACTAGTGAGTGACAGTATTCTGTATGTTTTCAGAACACAATGACACTGTTGGCATTCCCCATGGGCCTCACTTTGTCACTTTTCCCTACCAGCGTGTATCAAATTTTTCAAGGAAAACAGAAAACCAAAGCAAACCAAAGCAAGGAGAGGACAGGAAGAGGTTTTGTTTTTCCAGTCAGATGAAAGAGCAGATTTCTGAACAATTGGAGTAACTGTGGAAACCCAAAAGATCCCTGAAGTGGCAGAGTGGCAGAAATTTAAAGTAAAACAAAAGTGCACTTCAGATGGGCATTCACTTGATAGAGAGACCCTTGCGACTTGAAATGGTTCAAAAGCACCATTCAGCAGGCGTTATTTCTACCAGATCAGTGCATAACAAAAGCTGCCTATTTATTAGCCTTATACAGTCAGGTGTTTGAAAAAGGAAAACAATATGATCTCTGCAGCAACAGCACGGAAGGTGGTGGTTTAGGGGTGCGAGATGAAAAGTGCCACTTCAAGATACTGTTTAAAAGAAAGACTCTGATTATGGTAAACACTCTCAGAAGCAGTTCGGCTTAGGAACTGCTTTTTTTTTCTCGATGAAATATCCCAGGTAGCTCTGCCCAAGAACTATGGCAGTATGTCACCCTACCAACTCTTTCTGTTCATTTATATCTGTGAGAGCTTGTTCAAAATGAATGCTATACATAAACAGCTATCTATTTTTCCACTTGCTTATACTGTATTTCTCTTAACATGTGGTTGCCTGTTGCTTTACACCCTCATCTGCATTCCAATTTTTGTACAACATATGGTCTAGATGTAGTCTAGATGTTGCCTATATAGCTCCTGGCACCTATAAAGACAGCTGAGTATGTTTTAAAAGCCTTATTTCAAAAGAGACACCTTGATTCCACCTTGAATAATGAAATTAAATTAAATTCCACCAGGTCACCAGCAACACATCTAGTGTTAGGTTTGGGTTTTGCTTTGGCCACATGTTAAAAAGGCAAATTTTCAAAAATTATGAGCTACATCTCAAGTAAAGTCTCATACATTTTGGTGTTCCAAACAGGCAAAATGCCCCTAACCCCAAACAGGTCAGCAATGACCTGGTAGATGCTGTCATATTCATTCATCCATCTTTGTGACTTAACAGGTAAGACTAGAAGTACCAGAAGTATGAGATTCTGCTTTATGACAAAAATGAAGCAAAACTGCACAGATGCAGCTTATGGTGGTTTAATAAAAAAGACTACTGAACGTATCTGCTCCCCAGGCTCAGGGTTTCGATGGTCCCATGGATCTGTTCCCAGGAAGCCTGTTTTAAACGTGTCCATTTGTAGTCATTCAACTTACCACAAAGAGACTTAAAAAACATCTGCAAAGAAACACAAAATGACTACAAAGTGCTGTGAATAAACTAGGGGAGGCAGACTACAAACTACAAAGAAAGTCAAAATGACCAGAAAAATACTCAAACCACACAATACAAGAAAAGAAGATGTAAATGAGCCCAAAAAGCGTTTGGAAAGAGACGGAAAAAAGATGTCACTGAGATGAAACATGACCAAAAAGAGAAGAAAGCAGACCAGAGACAGAACTGGCTTAAAAGAAACGCAAATTGAACACATAAACAGACTCAAAGACTGCAAAGAGAAACAAATAGGACACTATGACATACAAACTGACTGCAAGGAGATGCAAACAAAGTTGTTTGTAGTCATCTTGTGTGTTTTTTACCCTGAGTGTCGTTTCATATATAAAAGGGGGACTGGCAATCTGTCTATGGGTGATTGACCTTATAAATACATTCATTTAATGGCAGTATCTTTACTGAAATCCCTTGAAAACTGGAAGTAAACAGCCTTCCAACTGCTCTGAACTGCTTTTACATGGGCAGCTACCATTGCCTCAGCCCTGACAAGCTGCTATCGCCACTGCAGGCAACTCTGACTGTTTACAGAGCGTCTGACATGACTAACAATTGCAAACTAGAACGCAGCCTCCTCAGCCTACAGTTTGATTCGGCTGCGTCTTGGAGACATCGAGCCAGAACTGATGAGAGCAAAGTAACAGATGACAACTGTAGAATCCTATGCAGCAGATTTTTGTGGACTAAATAATGCTTTGCTTTCCATCAGCAGAGAATGCTTACATAGGGAAAGAAAAGAGTGAAGTGAGAAACAAAGAGAAGTACAAAAATGCAATTCCGTGAAACAAGGCAGGATTTGAGAAATAGAAATGAAATATTCACTAAGTCATATTGACATTTACTAGATTCCGGTGTCAGACTGGGCAATGGTTCTAGGAAGAAAATCTACCAGGGGAACACATTGTTCCTCGCGGTTTAGCTCTGGATTGTCAGGGCTGTTGAGGGTTAGGGGATATAAGGGAGGGATGGTGGTGGAGGGTACAGAGATGGAGGGCTTTGACCCTTTATTCCTCCCCACCTCTTCTCATTTGGCTCGAGGTGATCTAGAGAACAGGAGTGCCACAGAGGAGCAGCAATCACTCTGGGCCAAAACATCCTTCACACAGAGAATAATTAATCAGCCTCCAGCTAGGAGACAGAGAAAGGCACAGATGCAGCGATACATGACAAAAAAAATAAAAAAATACACTAATCCACTAAGCTTTTTTATAATAATTTACTTTGTAACCAAGTTAAACATGTGCAGTTAAATTTAAAATAAATAAATAAATTTAAAAAACCCTGTGGTATTAACTGTTAATTATCTCAGGATGGAGGGCGTGCCTTTGATTCCATTTTTTTTCACCAGTTTTATTTTCTCAACAAAAATAACACCATGGAGGATATTTTTTGAGGGCTTTGAGTTGCCATACTACACGACTGTGAACATGCACACACACACACACACACACACACACGCAATCCAGGCACCAGCTCTTCTCATAAATGTGCTGTTATGTCATTAAAAAAACATTAAAATGTTTAAATCATTTATGTTTAAATGACACAAAGCTGTCAGGTTAAAGGCCCCCCAATATGCTTTTTCCTTATTTTCTGTCATATATGGCCCATTACAGTGGAGGATGCTCTTATTAAACATGTTAGGGGTATTTACAAGTAATGCCTATGAGCCAAAAGCTTAGACTTCAGACTGCTCTAAAGTTTTTTCTGTTCTCGACTCTGTATGACTTCACTGAGAGCCAACATGGCTGTATGGACATCTCAGGTGCATAGCTCTGACTGTGAGCACCAAAGCCCCACCCACCTGCTTTTCACAGCTTCTCTTCATACGAGACCTCCAGTCAGAGGAAAGTTGGCTTAAAGGGAGGGGGAAGGGAGCTTGTTTCAGATGAACTGAGGGGCTGTGCCAAGGCCCAGTGTAAGATAAATAAGAATAATTTTGAACAGTGAATCAGGCAAAGCCACTCTATTAGAGTCCAGTAATCTTCAGCCCCTTACCCTTTTGTTCTCAAGTATTGCATTTTAGTACAGTTTTTAACTGCTTGACTTATTTGAGTATTTAGTTCTCATGCTACTCAATGTTTGTACTCCCTGCTACTTTATGGCAAAATTTCCTAATCTGACCATTTTAGTCACTTTCCAAAACTGAGGTTTACTTCGAAGACATACTAAGATTGCAAAGTACAACACACTTTTAAGAATTTGAATAAAACAAACAAACAAACAAACAAACCAAAAACTCACTGTTTATTAGACTGTCTTGTCACGTTTCAGTTGTAGTATCTGCTAACTTCTAATTTCAACAATTGTTTGCTGATTTTGAGAAATACTGGGAAATTCTTTGGTCCTCAAGGATTAGAAAATGTAACCTGTCTGGTTAAAATGGGTGTGGAAAATATTATTGCATGGCCAAAACATCAATAACTCTTGGTTAGTTAGTAATATTGAGAATGAGTTAATTAAGTGGTGGCCACTAGTCGATAATGTGAAGAAGCATGATGCATGAAATTGTAGCCATGTCTTAATAATACCTGGCCACGAGACGCAGCCTGCTGTTACGGACTTACTATGGACAGTGTTGAAAGGAAGTGTTTTCATCTTCAAGTGCAGTGAACTAACCTGTTCAGTGTTTCATCACAATAATATATATATGTATACTTCTTTAACCCAACATGGGATTTCACTGTTTTTATTTACTTAATGAGGGTTTTAAATACAGGACCTTTGATTGATTGATTGATTGATTGATGATTTAAATAACTGAGGGTGAATTGCCTACTATGTTCCAGCTGACTTTCATTGTACACTGATACCTATGGGGGGGAAATCCTACAATGTACATCTACTCAGCAACTCTTTTTGTACAGTTCTGAAAGATCTCTACACATGAAAGGCAACTGAATAAGATTATGAATAATCAGTGCTGTGGTGCATCATCTTCCTCTCAGCCATAGATCAAAGGTTTTGTCAAGATCAGCCTAATAATGACAACTGATTAAATAATTTAGTGTAACTTAATAGGTTTTAGCAGACAAGCTAACAGTTAATTAAAAGTAATGGATAGCCAGCAGAAAATGGTAGCCACAAAAGCACATACATGAATTTAAGGAAGTAACAGTCATAAAATGAATACATATTTGAAACAGCTCACTAAAGGTGTGGCCAGCAGAAACTGCTAGCTTGCATAAGCTGTTAAAATATAGTAGCTAGCTAAAATTATGAAAAAAAGTTAATTATTTTGCAAGCAGCTCTATTGTTAGCTAACAGTACAATCAGAATTGTTAATCAAACGTGATGGTTAAACAAGTGATATTGTCACAAATTTGAATGAAAATTTGTGGATGAATGGTTAAAATATTAACATCCACCATGTCCTAACGACACATCTAGGGTTGGGTTTTGCCTTAAACCACATGTGAAAGAACAAAATTTTCAAATGAAGTCTAATTTTGGCTTTTTCTATTAGATTTCCCACTTGGGTGTTCCAAAGAGGCGAAAATTCTATCAAAAAGTGGTGGGCAGTAATAAAACCCTACCCTTAACCCTAGGTGGGTCACCAGTGACCTGATGGATGTTAGCGGGTTAACAGTTATGGACTGTTGACAATAACTGAGAAGTAGTGTGAGGTAGAGGGAGTCTGAAATGAAGCCAGCTGATGTCTATAATGATATCAAAGTGCTTCCAGCTTGCAGTCATCACCTTTAGAATTGTCATTAAAGAATGGCAGTCAAGGGGAACTGTGGAAGAGCTGCAGGAAGGTTTGGCTGACAGGAGAGTTGCAAACTCACCATTTCACTGTGCAACATTTATGCGCAACCATTGCAAAATTTCAACAAGTTCAAGAAGTTCAAACTGAGCTTTATGAGCACAATCAGAAAAAAAAAAAAAAAAAAAAGGAAAAAGG